>JADKXX010010075.1:0-10658 GCA_017310255.1 Butorides virescens | reverse complement strand
CCAAGCACCACGGTTGAGCACCGTGCCCGAGCACCATGTCCAAGCACCGTGGTTGAGCACCGCGCCCGAGCGTCCATGATGTGTGGCCAAGCACCGTGCCCAGGCACCGTGTCCACACACCATGTACAAGCACCATGGTTGAGCACCATGCCCAAGCGCCGTGTCCATGATGCATGGCCAAGCACCGTGCCCAGGCACCATGTCCACGCACCATGTCCAAGCACTGTGGTCGAGCACCGTGGCCGAGCACCATGTTCACACACCCTGGATGAGCACCGTGTCCACGCCCCACATCTGAGCACCACGATATGTGGCCGAGCACTACGCCTGAGCACCACGTCCACGACGTGTGGCTGAGCACCGCGCCTGAGCACCACATCCACGATGCGTGGCTGAGCACCGTGCCCAAGCACCGTTTCCACGCACCACGTCCGAGCACCGTGCCCGAGCACCACGTCCACACACGTCTGAGGCCCACAATGCAGCACCGTGGCTGAGCACCATGTTCACACACCCTGGCCAAGCACCACGTCCACAACACGTGGCCGAGCACCATGCCCGAACGCCGCAGCTGAGCACCTCGTCCAAGCACCACATCCGCACACGGCTCTCCTGCCAGCACCAGAGGGGAACGGCTCCACCACGAGCCCGGTCGGCGGGACGCCTCCGACGCGGCACCGATTTCAGTTTGCATAAACCCAACCGGCTCCCGGCACGCTTCGAGCTGTCGCTCCGGAAAAGTAAACTTCCTTCTCAACGACATTGCTTTTTTTTTTTGTTGTTGTTTTTTTGTTTTCTTGGTTCCCTAGTTTCGTATATACATTAGTAGCACCTCAGCGAGATGGAATCAGGCAGAAGCGTGATACAGTTTGTTAAAACACCATAGCACCGTTTTTATTAGAAGATTTCATTTAATAAAAATATGCCTTATAGAGCCCACAAAGCATACTCCAGTATTAAAAGGAAAAATCAGCAATTGAGGCACCTCAGGGATTCTGGTTTCCTTCTCCTTCCCGTGCCTCGTTCCGAGAGCGTCGAGATGGGGCGGGGGGGAACCCCGAAACACGGCCCCCCCCGTTCCCCGCCCGAGGCGAAGCATCGCGGCCGGAAAAACCAAAGTGGGATGGCAGGAGCCCGTCGGGGCTCCCCACGCCGAGCTCTCCCCAGGGTTTCTACCGCGGGCGTTGGTCTAAGCGCCATCGTGGCCGCGACCTGCTGCAAAATTAGGTCCCCATCCCACCCCGAAGCGATTAAAAACATCCCCCCCACACACACCCCCCCCAGCGAGTCCCCCTTAACGCCGCGACCCCCCCTTGGCTTCGGCGCGGGTGGGACGAGCGCGGCCGCCGGGACGGGTAAAGGAAAAGATTTTGCTTGAAAAACAGCCTCTCAGCAGCAAGGGGTAAAGAGCTGTGCATAGATTTCTAGTTTTCGTAGAAGAAGTCTGAAGCGTGCTAATTTTTTAATGACTGAGATCTGAGGTAGGTTAGACGTTATGTAGTGTAAAAACGTGAGACTGCAGCAGTTCTCGCGCCCCGACCCGCGGCGCCGGCATCTCCCCGCTTACCCGGGTTGAACCCGCCGGAGCCAACGCCGCGCCGGACCGAACCCCCTCCCTGCACCAAAAAAACCCTCCGAGGAAGCAGGACTTAGACAGGTTACACGGACCCTCGCCTTCTCCGAACACACCCCCTTTTCCTCCCGACTCTAAACCCATCCAGGCGAAGCTCGCCGCCACGACAGTCAAGACCAGACCCCGGGGCGATGCGAACCGGGGCCGGCACCCGAATCCGGCCCCGCCGAACGCCGCTGGGGGGGGGAATCAGCCAGGTCCCCTTTTCGCCCTCCGAACCACATCGACACGTCGGGTCCCCACGCTGGAACCGGCATCGCCCGCGGGCATCCCTAAAATCCGACTTGCCATCGACTCTTACAATCCTGATATGCTATTGGGTATTTATAAGAAAAGCGGTAATAGCTCGTTGAGTTTCCTTGTCAAATATACGCGACTTTACAGATTACGGTTTAAAAATAAAAAAAAAAAAAATTAAAGAAATTAATTATGAAGGACGGACAAAGCATGTTAAATATTCTGCCAGTATTTACAGTTCTCCCACAATAATCTTGTTTAAAACATACTGCTTTCAAGTTGTTGGGGGGCAGGGGGAGGAAAGAGGGAAGTTGGTTTTTAAGTTTCGCTTTCGTTTTTAAATCTAGGTGAAAGTGCTTTTAAAAAAATTCTTTCCCTATTTACAGGTTTAAAATCAGACCACGTAAATGTTCAGGCTGTTTTACCGAGATCCTGCTGATCTGTGCCAGTGCGCGAGGAAGGAGGGTGACAGTAAACACAAGGTGATTTCTGCACGGTGACGGCGTCGGCTCTGGCTCGCTGGCTCTCCAAAAGGCACCTGAAAGTGCAAAAGCAACGACCCCGGGGACGCCGGCACCCGGATTCGGCCATGCCGCCCTCCCGGCGAGCCGTGGGGAAGCTCGCCCGCCCGCCCGTCCGTCCCGGCACGGCTTCGGCATCGGGGACGGGCGGAAAGTCTCGACTGAGATTGTTCGAAAAGCACCACGCGGTTGTTGTCGTCGTTGGGTTGGTTTGTTATTGGGTTTGTTTTTTGTTTGTGGTTTTTTTTGCGGGAAGAATGGCGATCCGTAGGAAGGAGAGATGGCACCCGGGGAGAGAATAAGCACCGAGCCCCGGCGGCGCTCGCCACCACGCCGGCTCGCCGGCGCCGGCGGGGAAGGCAGACCGGCGGGGGTTTTGGCCAGCCAAGTCTTGGGATTCGCTCTTCCCAGAGCCGATCGCACGGAGAAAGTCCCCCGGAGACGGAAAGCACCAGACTTTAGCAACAGTGATGTACAGAGAGCAACACCAGCTATTCACAGTTTGGGGTTGGTTTGGGGTTTTTTTTTTTTTTCCTGGTTTTGTATTTTTATTTTCTTCTTCTTTCTGTGTTTGTCTTGTCAGCTCCTTTTAGAGATGCCGCCGCTGCCGCCGCCACGCTCCCCGGGGTTGCCAGCAAAGGAGCCCCCAAGTCCGAGCCCGAGCGTGGCACCCCAGCAGCGGCAGCCCCCCAGCCCGGACGTGTCCTGAGGTCTCCGGTGCTGGGAAAAACACCGGCTCGCTCCGCCCCGGCGGAGCCGATCCCCCCAGCGGCGAGGAGCCGAGCGAAGACGCGCCGTCCCAGGACATCCCGCTCGCCAGCGGGTCTCCCGTCGCTGTAAAGAAGGACTCCTCGAGTTGCAAAAATCGGTATTTTTAGGTCCTTGGGAGGAAAAAAAAAAAAAAAAAAAAAATTCATCGGATGTTCAAATCATCAGATGTTCAAATCATTGGATGTTCAGCGTGTCCAGCTGACGGGGAAGCCCACGATCCCGCCAGCCCCCACGCGCTGGAGCTGGAGGGAGTCACCTCTTGCCTTTACGCTGGTTTGGTGTTCGGGTTCTTTTTTTATTTGTGTTTAGGGTGGGTTTGGTTTGGTGTTTGTTTTTTTTTTTTTTTCAATGTTGGCTTCTTTTTCGAAGATCGGCTTCGTCGTTGTCGTCCGAGTAAAAAATAAAATAAAATAAAATCCAATAAATAGGTACTTTTAAGTGGAATTAAAAACCTCTCCTTTGTGAAAGGACGCTATAAACTTCTCCCTCCGTTCGCGCGGCGCACGAGGCTAGGTTAAAAAAATGCGGAGATATAAATATGAGATTACCGAAAAGCGTCAAACAGCATCGTTCCTCTTTTTTTTTTTTTTCCTTTTTTTTTTTTTTTTAAATCGAGTTTTGCTTTCTTTGCCAACTCCTCGCCAAGCGCCGCTCTCCGACGGCGTGCGCCCGCGCCGGCTCCACTGTTTCCGAGCGTGCGTGCTGGGTTCACTTTGTGTGGGTTGGTTTTTGTTGTTGTTGAGTTTTGCTTCGGTTTTTGTCTGGTTTGTGTTTTTTTTGTTTTGTTTTTTGTTTTTTTTTTTTTTCTTCTCCCCCACGCCCGAGGAGAAAGCACCACGAAGCAACGCCGGGCTCCGGCGCTGCCGAGGGTTGAGGTAAGATGGGGCCGCGGCGGTTGCGTCCGTCTCAGATCCAGCGGCTGTAGGGGCCCGTCACCTTGGTGTAGGCGTAGGAGGACACAGTGATGGCGGAGTTGGTGGGGATGGCCACCGCCTGCCGCGTGGGGACCGAGTCCCTCCTCTCCTTGCTGGGCGCCTCGGTGGCCAACGCGCCGCCCCACTTGCGTTTCTTGGCGAAGGCTTTGGCGTCGGGCGGGAGACCCAGGCGCGCCGCCTCCTCTTGCCGGGCCCGAGCCCGCTCCGCCAGCTGCTTCATCTTGGCCTCCCACAGCGCCAGGCCGTGGTTGGGCTGGTTCAAGTTCTTGTGTTGGTAGAAGACCAGGGAGATGCGGGTGGGGTGGCAGCGGTTGGGTTTCTTCAGCGGGGTGGTGGCGTGGAGCTCGCGGCGGGCGCACTCGATGAGGATGGAGCCGTGGGCGGGCGCCACGGCCACCCCGCCGATGTTCTCGTCCAGGAAGTTGTGCTCGCTGTCCGACCACTCCTCCTCCTCTTCCTCGTCCTCCTCCTCTTCCTCCTCCTCCTCCTCCTTCACCGCCTTCTCCGGCAGATCCTCCTCCAGGCCGAAGGGGTCCCACGGCTTCTCCCGGCGGGGCCCCACCACCCCCTTCTCACCCACCGCTGCCTCCCACAGCTTCTCCGGCAGCCCTGGGCTGGGCGCCGGCGTCCGCCGCTCCTCCGCCTTCACCGAGCCCCACGGCTCCTCGGGGAAACTGGGCAACCCTGGCAGGGCCGAGCCAAAACCCAGCGGCCCCAGCAGGCTCGAGGTGCCCGTGCCGGCCAGCGCCGCCTCCCCCAGCTTGCAGGGGCTCCACGGTTTCGGCAGCAAGCCCGAGCCGCGTGCCGCCGCCGCCTCTCCCGCCAGAACGTTGGGCCACTGCTTCTCCGGCGGCGGCAAGCGCGCGGCAGCGTCAAAGGCGCTCGGCTTCTCCCGCCCGCCCGAGCCCGGCACCAGGGCGCTCCACGAGCCCTCCGCCGTGCTAGTCCTCTCGGGGGAAGACGTGCCCCGGGACGCTTTGAAGGGGCTCCACCGCTGCTCCGGCCCCGCGCCGCGCGCCGGGATGGCTGGCAGGGCTAAGCTGGCACCGGGCACAGCCGCCGTGCCGGGAAGGGGCTCGATGGCAGGCGGAGGGTCCGGGGGCTCCTGCTTGATGGGCCGGCTGCCGAAACAGTTCTGTGCAAACGGCAGGGTCTCCTCTGAGCTCGAGTTAGTCCTGTGCGCCCCGGCCACCGCCGCTTTCTGCTGGCTGGCGTAGCGGTTAGCCCGCTCGTAGGTGCGCTGGTGATGGTTTTTGCTCCGGACGCTGTGCGGGATGGGCTCGGGGAAATCGGCGTTCCCGTAGGCGTGGTTGAGGTTCTCCTGCAACGCCGGGACGTCGGGCTTCTTCTGGTAGCCGTTGCTCACCCAGCTGCTTCCGCTCCTCTCGGGCGCCCCGTAATTCAGAAACTGCGAGGGGAACACGTGGTTGCTGGAAAAGCCGTAATACCCGAAGGAGGGAAGCGCGAACTTGGAGTGAAACCCGTTCACGGAAGGCAGATTGGGCTGTGCATAGTAGGAATGGTAAGAGTAAACACTGTTCATGCTGTAGGGGTCGGAGGGCCGGCAGCTCCCCAGCACCGAGTAGCTCTCCACCACCGCGTTGCCGTTGTACTTGAAGGCGTTGTAATGGCTCTGCGGCTCCACCTTGATGGAAGGTTTCAGCGGCTGCGGGGGCAGCCCGCTTTTCAACGCCATACCTGCGGGCACAGCAGACACACAGCCCCCGTGACCCGCCGGCCGAGGGAACTGCCAGTGGGGAGCGAGGACCCCGAAAACTCAGCCGGACACCAAAATCCCATGGTGATGGGCTCACCGGCCAAGAGCGGAGGTCAGCATCGCCCGGCACCGCCCGGCGCGCTGGCACCGATTCGCACCCACGCTCCGGGCTGCGGCGAGAGCTCCCCACCGCACCACAGTACGGGGAAAAACCCAGGCGCCACAGAAATGCCATCCTGCACCCTGACACGCCGCGTGCTCAACGCCACCAGCCCCAGAGAGCCCCCAACCACATCCCCGTCCCCTCGCGCGTTTTTCCGGATGGCTCGGGGCGGCCGGACCTCGGCTCTGCCCCCGTTACCTGCATTTTGCTGGAGCGTGGGGAGCTCGAGCACTTCCTGCTTGATCTTCTCCGGCGTCATCAGCTTCTCTTTCTGCAGCTTCTTCTTCTCCGCGGCGGCTTTCTTCGCTTCCAGCTGCCTCTGCCGGCAGGACTTGGCGGGCTCGGGCAGCTTGCGGACCTCGCGGGGGAAGGACGTGAGCACCTGGATGGCCCCGCTGCCCACCTTGGCGTTTTGGTTCTCCTCGCTGCCAAATTCATCCGTGCTGGACATCTTGTAGAGGGGGAGGACGTGCAGCTGCTCATCTTCAGGGATTTTCCCCACCACGCGATTGTCTTCCTTTGTCAGCGTGCAGACCTGGGGGGGCGCAGGGTGCCATCAGCGGGACGCTGCCGGATGCGGCCCACGCAGGACAGGGGCAAAACCTCCCCCCCGATTCCCCGCGGCGATGTGAAGCCACGCCAGCCTGGCATCCCCCCCTGGCCCGCAGAGATTCCCAACCGGCATTCAGAAACTTCCCATGGGGTTTAGGTTGGAAAAAAGCAAACACAGGGTCCCCGTTAGCACCGTGCTTTCGTCTAGCTGGCGCGGCTTCAGCACCCCACAGACCTCAATGGTTCCATTTGAGGTCTGCAGACACCAAGGACAGGCCACTGGAGTCAGGCGGGCAGGACATTTGGGGACAGCGGGGACCAAGTGGCTCAAAAAGGAGCATCCTGAAGCAGGGGGGGAGCATCCCCAAAAAGCCCCGCCGGCCGCCTGCTTACCACCGTGCAGCCGTTGTAGAGGTTATGCTGATCTTTGTGAGCATGAGCGCAGAAGTCCATGCACGCCGTCACTCCCGAGAACGGCCTCCCCTCCTTCAAGCCCAGCCGGCAGTCTATCGCTACGTCCTCGTTGGTAATCTGGTGGAAGGAGGAGAGGGCTCTGGTTATAATGGAGGGAGGTGATTTGAGATAGCCAGCATGGCTTCACCACGGGCAAGTCCTGCCTGACGAACCTCGTGACTTTCTATGATGGTGTGACAACAACGGTGGACAAAGGAAAACCAATGGATGTCATCTATGTGGACTTCTGCAAAGCCTTTGACACGGTCCCCCACAACATCCTTCTCTCGAAATTGAGAGCTATGGATTTGATGGGTGGACCGTTCGGTGGATAAGGACCTGGCTGGATGGTCGCATCCGGATGGCTCCATGTCTGGATGGAGACCGGTGACGAGTGGTGTCCCTCAGGGGTCCATACTGGGACCGGTGCTGTTTAACGTTTTCATCAATGACTTAGACAGTGAGATCGAGTGCACCCTCAGCAAGTTTGCGGGTGACACCAAACTGAGTGGTGCGGTTGACACCCCAGAAGGACGGGATGGCATCCAGAGGGACCTGGACAGGCTGGAGAGGTGGGGTCATGGGAACCTCATGAGGTTCAACAAGGCCAAGTGCAAGGTCCTGCACCTGGGTCAGGGCAACCCCCAGTATCCATACAGGCTGGGGGGAGAAAGGATGGAGAGCAGCCCTGCCCAGAGGGACTTGGGGGCACTGAGGGATGCAAAGCTGGCCATGAGCCGGCCATGGGCGCTGGCAGCCCAGAAGCCAACCCTGCCCTGGGCTGCAGCAGGAGAAGCGTGGCCAGTGTGGAGGGAGGGGATTGTGCCCCTCTGCTCTGCTCTGGGGAGACCCCCCCTGGAGCCCTGCGTCCAGCTCGGGAGCCCTCGGCACAAGGAGGACATGGACCTGTTGGAGCGGGGCCAGGGGAGGGCTACTAAAATGATCCGAGGGGCTACTAAAATGCTCTGAGGGCCTGAGCCCCTCTGCTCTGAGGCCAGGCTGGGAGAGTTGGGGGTGTTCAGCCTGGAGAAGAGGAGGCTGCGGGCAGAGCTGAGTGCGGCCGCTCAGGGCTTCAAGGGGGCCCAGAGGAAAGGGGGGGACAAGCTTTTTAGTAGGGCCAGCTGGGACAGGACAAGGGGAGATGGCTTTAAACTAAAACAGGGCAGGTTTAGACTGGATCTAAGGAAGAAATTCTTTACAATGAGGGTGGTAAAACACTGGAACAGGTTGCCCAGAGAGGGGGTGGAGGCCCCATCCCTGGGAACATCCCAGGCCAGGTTGGACGGGGCTGTGAGCAACCTGATGTGGTTCAAGGTGTCCCTGCTCCTGCAGGGGGTTGGGCTGGGTGGCCTCTGGGGGTCCCTTCCAACCCAAAACATTCCATGATTCTATGACTATCCGACATCTCCCACGTGCCGCCACCCCGTACCCGTTTCTGCCTGACGCCGGGCCAGCAGGCTCTGAAGGGGAGGAGCGGGTGGCCAGTACCTGGTTTTGGTAGGCTTGCGGCGCCAGCCTCTTGTAAAGCGGAGCGACCTCGGTGGCCAAGTCCTGAAAGCTTTTCCGGAGCAGCTCTTCCTGCGGTAGGGAAAATAGGAGGCTGTCACCCAGGGGTTTCAGCAGGAGGGACAAGAACTGGGGCCAGAGCCACCACCACGGAGCCTCCGACCCTTCCCACGATGTCCCTCACCGCACAAAGCGCGTGGCTTAAATTCCTGGTGAGGTTTTGACCCATGAGCCCTCTGGCACCTTCCCGGGGGGTTTCTAGAGAGACCCCATTCATGCCACCCCGCACCGGCCCTTGCCGTCACACCAAAAGTCCTGGCTCTGCGATGCCGAGCCAGCCCTCCGGTTTCACCGGGTTGGCTTTCTTTCCCCCATCTCCCTAATTCATCAAAAATCCCACAAGGAATCCTATTTTCAAGCTTCCCCCTTGCAAAACTTGGGAGCTGGGGGTCAGAGGAGGTCCAAACCCACAGCCCTGCCGGTGCTGCCCCGCTCCGCCCGCGTCACCCACCTCTTTGGGATTGTCCCCCACCAGCCTGAACTTGCGGGGAGTTTTGCTCCGGGCGTATTTGCAGCCATTAAAATACATGCTCCAAGAGCAGCCGAAGGAGAAGGAAGCGCCGCAGGTGTTGGGGTCCTTGCCTTGGCATGCGCAGGTCCGGCTGCGGGAGGGACACCGCAGGGGAGCGTCAGCCGCCGGCGCGGTGACGGCAGCTCCCAAAACAGGGGGGGACCCCCGCATCCCCCTTCACCACCTCGTTTCCCCCAACCGGACTGGCGGCACGGTGGGACTTACTCGTCGTTCAAGCCGCAGCGGCGGCTGGTGGGGTTGCCGTACTTGGTGAGGGTGTCGGTGAGCTCCTGGTACAGCGTGTCGCCCAGCGTGCGGGGGATGCCCTCCCAGGCCAGGATCAGGATGATGATGACGGCGTTCTGGCAGTGGTGGCCGGCCCGGTGCCGCACCAGGCACAGCAGTTTCTCCTCTTGGTTGTGTCTCCGGATCACCTGGGAAAATGAGGAGCCAAGTCAGACCGCTCACAACGCCTCCCGGGATGGGGAGGACCCCAAAAGCGGGTCCTGGCTGCCCTCCGCAGCTCCCTGGAGGGATTTGGGGGGGCAGAACTCTGGGGGTTCCCATGACTGCGTTCACCCCATGGGCACTGGGAGGGTGTACGTGCCCGGCCCAGGGGCTGCAGGCACGGACGTGCCGTTCGGCGGGTGCCAAGGGTGGGAAGCCCCGTGGAGTTTCCCCAGGGGCGGCTGCTGCTTTCGCTTCCTCTTTGCCAGCCACAGACCAAGCATCCCGCCCCTGCCCGCTGTGGCCAGCACGGGTGAGGACCTCCTCGTCCCCAGGCAGGGAGGGGACAGGCGGGACCGTTACCCCAGGGAGGGCACCGAGGGGGGCACAAGAGCCAGGGCGCAGGCACTCACCCACTTGGCGATGGGGCAGCCCCGGGAGCTCTTCCCCTCCTTCCCCGTGTAGATGACCTTCTCGATGCGGATGGCCTTGCCCTTCTCGCCGTACCTGCCAGGGGATGGGCATCAGCGCCGCTCGCCCCCACCACGCTCACGAGTCTCCCACTTGAGCTCATGGGACCCCTTGTGAGCCCCCACTCACTCTAGTGAGCGCCCACTCACCCTCACAGGACACCACTTGCCTTCCCAGGACCCCACAGGATCCCACTCACTCTCCTGAGTCCCTGCTCATCCTCACAGGACCATTTGCCCCTCATGGGACCCCATCCACCTTCACAGGACCCCATGTGCCTTCACAAGACCCCACAGGCCCCCACAGGATCCCACTCACTCTCCTGAGTCCCTGCTCATCCTCACAGGACACCATTTGCCCCTCATGGGACCCCATCCACTTTCACAGGACCCCATGTGCCTTCACAGGACCCCACGGGCCCCCACTCACCCTCACGATACCCCACTTGCCCTCCTGGAATCCCCTCATGGACCCCCGCAAGCCCTCAGAGGACCCTGATCACCCTCATAAGACCCCACTTGCCCTCATGGACCCCCTCAAGCCCTGGTTCTCCCTCATGGGCTCCCGTTCACCTTCACAAGCTCCCACTCACCCTTGTGGACCACCTTGTGGGCCCCCACTCACCCTCACAAGACCCCACTCGCCCTCATGGGACCCTACTCACCCTAATGGGACCCCTCA
>JADKXX010010074.1:0-11806 GCA_017310255.1 Butorides virescens | reverse complement strand
GCCCTCATGGGACCCTACTCACCCTTATGGGACCCCTCAGAGGCCCCTGCTCGCCCTCACAGGCTCCCACTCGCCCTCATGAGCCCCCCCTCACCCTCACAGCCCCCCAGGACGAGGCGAGGACCCTTACCGTTCCTCCATGAGCTCCCTGATGGACGCCACGGTGGGTCCCGAGCCCAGGTGGGTGTAATACGGCCCCTCGTCCTTCTCCACAATTTGCTCTGCAGAGGCAGGAGGGGGACACAGAGATTTCAGGGGTTTGCACCTCCTGCCAGCTGCCCCAAAGGATGCCAACCCCCCCAATTCCCTCAAATCGAGCACTTTGGCACCAAAAATCAAAGGTTCCTCCATGGCGTTTCCCCCTAAGAGCACTGGGGAAGGGAAGCCACAGTTAGGGGCTCATTAAACAGCCTGGTGGCTCCCTAAAACGCCACCGGGGAACAAGGGGACAGGTGCTCAGACCCACCCCCTTCGGGGACCCAAAAACCTCCCCAAGGGGCTACAGCCCGCCCGAGCATCCCGGCAGGGACTGCAGCTCCATCCCGGCATGCGGGATTTGTGCCGGCCGCTCGAGCGCGGTGCATTTTGATGAGCTCTGCTGAGAAGAAGCGATTAGAGGCAGCGGGCGATTCGGCACACAACCAGCCCCCCTCCAGCCCCCCCCTGCTCCCTGCCAGCTCCCACCCTGGGCACCCGTCTGGCCCTGCTGCCTGGGACTGGCCCAGCTGGACACTGCCAAAACCATCACGGGATGATTTTGGGGCTGAAAACTACTGCTGCCTGCTTTTGGGCTTGTCCGGAAGATTTGGGGATGCTCAAAGGATGCCCTGAGCTGGCTGAGCCCGTGGAAGGAAGGAGCTGCTGCACAGGAGAGAGGCTGAAGGACCCTGGGGCTACGGGACAAGGACGCTGGGGCTACGGGACAAGGACCCTGGGGGCTACGGGGCAAGGACCCTGGGGGCTACGGGGCAAGGACCCTGGGGCTACGGGACAAGGACGCTGGGGCTACGGGACAAGGACGCTGGGGGCTACGGGGCAAGGACGCTGGGGGCTACGGGGCAAGGATGCTGGGGCTACTGGCAAAGGCTGCTGGGGCTACGGGACAAGGACCCTGGGGGGCTACGGGACAAGGACCCTGGGGCTACTGGCGAAGGACGCTGGGGGCTACTGGCGAAGGACGCTGGGGGCCACGGGACAAGGACCCTGGGGGCTATGGGGACAAGGACCCTGGGGGCTATGGGGACAAGGACCCTGGGGCTACTGGCAAAGGCTGCTGGGGCTACGGGACAAGGACGCTGGGGGCCACGGGACAAGGACCCTGGGGGCCACGGGGCAAGGACGCTGGGGCCACGGGACAAGGACCCTGGGGGCCACGGGACAAGGACCCTGGGGGCCACGGGACAAGGACCCTGGGGGCTACAGCCCTGCAAGCAACACCCGCCCCCCCCCAGCAGCAAACCCCTCGGGGATTTTAGGGCCCGCAGGTGCCGGCGCAGGAAGCCAAGGATGCTCCGGGCAGCCCCGGCGGCACGGGGGTCGATCCCCGGGGGTCGATCCCCGGGGCGCAGCGGGGATGGGGTCGGGGGGAGGGGGGGGATGCTCGAATGCCAGCGGGTGGGATGCATCCGGCGCGACGGCCGGGTCTGATCTGTCTTTTCCATCTCCCTGCTCTCGTCGCCCTGATTTTCATTCCCGTCATGTCTAACTGGCTGGGCGCCAGGGCGAGGAGAAAGCCGGGCTCAGCTGGGCTGCAGCTGTCCAGACAGAGATCAATACGGGACACGCAGCGAAGGCTGATTTTATTACGGCGTCTAACAGCACAGGCACCTAATAAAGCACCCAGCCCCGACTCCTACTTAATTGCTTTCTCTCACAGCTTTTCCTTGAGAAAATGGAGAGAGGTGGCGGGGGGGAGGGGGGAATCCCCCCTCTCTCAGCCCCTAAACCACGCTGCAAAAGAAAAAAAGAAAAACAACAAAAAAAAAAAACCACCTGAATCTTTTCCCGGCACTGCGGGGCGGAACTCTGAGATCAGTTTGAGCGACTCCAGAAAAGCTCGGTGCCGCTCGGGCTAATTACTGCTGCCATTTACCAGCAAATAAATAAATAATCATAAGCCCCGCTAATAAAGCGCAGCTTGCGCTTGGGCCGAGGCCACCATTTTTTTTTTTTATTCGGCTGGATGTTTTTCCGGCTGGATGCCCCAAATCCTCACCCTGCTCCTCCCAGGGGAGAACGTGACTCCAGTCTATATTTTGGGAAGATCCAGCTCCCAGCGCTTGGATGGGGAGTTGGGAGCGCATGGACCGGGTGGGAAATCTCCAGCACTTGCTGCAAAGTCTTAACAAACGCCAGCAGGCACCAAAAAAACCCCACACACACAATAAAAAAAAAAAAACCAAACCCAAATCCAAGAGTTTGGAGCCTTTTCAATGCATCCTGGTGGGATCGGCCACCAAACAACCCAGCATCCCGGCAGCAAAGACGACTCTGGGCGTAAGCGCACACGCCGAGCCAAAGTCTGGGTTACTTGGAGTAACCCAACCCAGGGAATTTGGCTTAAAATAGCAGGAATAAGCAGGCGAGCTGGGTCTTAGGCAGGTTTGGGGGCTGGTTTGGGGCTGAGTGGTTAAGCAGAGGCAAAGCCCAACAGCCCTTTGGTTTCGCAGCCCTCCCAAACCCACGCCGGCCCAGCCAGGGCAGCGTCGGCGCCGCCCCCGCCGTGACGCGGCGGTCGCACGGCGTTCACCTCCCGACCTTAAAAATACCAGGGGAGAAGAGAAAGCAAAAGAGAGCTCTGCAGCACGAGGGTGCAAGCACCGCACCCCCCACCCCCAAAAAAGAAAAAAAACGGGGGCTTTGCCAGCGTCGCGGCATCGCTCCGTTATTTACCCAGGGCAACCCCACCCTGCAAAGCCACCTCTCGAAATGCGGCCGGCGGGGCTCGCCGCCACCCCCGGTAAATCCCCCGGCTCACCAACGCAGTCGCAGGTGGGGAACTCCGCTTGCGCCCGCTTGGCCGGGGTGTCCAGGAGGCTTTTGGTTGGCGTGTCCAGGTATTTCAGCGGCGATTCCAAAAAGCCGCTCAGGGTCGGCGTCAGCGGCACCTCGTCCTTGGTGGGCGTCCCGTCGGCGTCATCCGCGTCCGGGTTTTGGCTTTCCTCAGAGTAAAAGCACGTGGTCGACACCACGGTGATAGCACCAGAAGACTCGATTTTGATCTGTTTGGGGGACCGGGCGGTGAATGGGGACTCCGAAAGCGGACCCTTCCCCGGCGAGAACGAAAAACTTTTGGGTCCGGCTTGGGGAGCGCTGCTTGAAGCCGGGGCGGTGGCGGGGGGCACTTGCGGAGCTGGCACCGGCCCCCCCGGCAGCTCGGCAGCCCCCGGGGCGAGCGGGGCGGGCATCTCGGGGGGCTGCAGGTTGAAATTCTCCCCGAATTCAGCTTCAAATTGCCGGATGAGCTCTTCCAGCTTGTCATCCACCACGATGGGGGTCGGGGCGGCCGGCGGGGGGGCGGCGGGAGTTTCCTCTGAGCCGGTCGAGCCCGCCGGCACCGGGTGAATTTGGGGGCCCCCCCCGGGGGCACCCCTTTCCTGAGAGTCGGGAGCCGGGGGGCCGCCGTCGAGGGGGTTCGGGGGCGGGGGGCGAGCGGCGGGCAGGGGTAGTGCAAGAGGCTGGAGCGGGAAGGCAGGCGGCGGCGGCGGTTCGGTTTGCATCTCTTCGGCGGGGGGTTCGGCGGGCGCCCGAAACCCCTCCAGGCTGATCTGCCAGAGGGGGAGGAAGAGCGGCTGCGAGTCCTTCTGCTTCGCCTTCTTGATCTGCACTTGCTTACGGAGCGGTTTGGCCGGGGGGGGCTTTTCAGGCGGCGTTTTCTTCTTCTTCTCTTTGGCCTGCTTTTCGAAGGGCTTGGGGGGCACGGCCGGGGCGCCGGGAGCCCACCAGCCGCTCGGCCGATCCGGGGGTGCCGTTGCCGCCGCCGCCGCTGCCAGGCTTTGCTCGAGGAAGAGGCTGCGCTTGTGGTGGAGATGCTGCTGCAGGACCAGCTGCGTCTTCTTGTGCAGGTTGGGCTCCGGCGGGGCCGGCGGCAAACAGGGGCCGCCCGGCGCATCCTTGCCGGGCGCTCGGTCGGGGGGCTCTGGTTTCGGTGCAGTTGCTTTGCCGGCCGTCGCTTCGGGTCTCTTGAAAGCCGCCTTGATGTAGTCGTCAGCGTTACCCAGCAGTTGCTCCAGCTCTGCCATGGGGTCTCCAGCCCCCGCCGCCCCCTCGGCCTCCAGCCCCCATGCTGCTGCAAAACCCCCCCGGGGAGGCGCAGCACCAAAAAACGGCTCCGGCGCTGCTCCCGGCTCCGGCGGGTAACGGGGTTCGTCCCCTCGCTGCCATGCGGCCCCCGGCGGGGCGAGGGGGCCAGGGCCGAAGGGGGTGGCGGGGGGCGGCGGGGGTGGTGGCGGGGGGGGCTGGCCATCACCGGCGGGCTGGGGGAGAGCGGCCGAGAGCTGCGTCAGGGCTTCGATGGCTATGGCGGTCTGCAGGCTGATGTTCTTCTCCTTGGCGATGGTCAACGCGCTTTGGGAAAAGGGGAGGCCGTCGGGCGGGCACGGCTCGACGGTCTCAGGCACCGGCTGGGGGTCGATAGCACCTTCCTGGGGGGGCGGCGGGGGGTTGGCGGCAGCCGCACGAGGCCGCGGTGATGCCGGCTCTTCGCCAAGAGCCGTCTTGATCTTTTGCTCCAGCCATTCCAGGTAGTCGGGGCACTCGGGACCATCGCAGTTGCAGTTGGGGGGCTTCACACCGTGCTTGGCCAAAGCCAGGGCAGCCTTGAGGGCGTGCAGGTCCTCTCCCCGCGGCACGCCGTCCGCCGTGCTCAGGCCACCCCGGCTCATCTCCGAGTCGAACTTCTCGTACAGCAGCGACGGCGAACCCGGGGGCAGTAGCCGGTAGGAGGAAACGGCTTCGGCCACCGCCGAAAAGGCCACCAGGTTCCTGACGTCTTCCAAGTGGGCTTTACCAGCGGCGGGCGGCTGGCCCGGCGACCAGCCGCTCGGCTCCATCAGTGCGGTGCCCCCCGCCTCCGGCCGGCCCCCATTCGCCAGGCTGAGCCCACTGCCCTCGTTCAGCCGCCTTTCTTCGACATAATTAACTGGCCCTTCTTCCATTTGGCTTCTGCTGGGTCCATCAACCGGGTCGCCCGCCGAACCTGTCTGCGAGGAGGGAGAGAAATGAGCATCCCCCACCACGACCCACGTGCCATCACCCCCCACCCTATTTTCTCCCACTTTCTTTTTTTTTTTTTTTTTTTTTAATTATTCCCTCCCCGTTCCCCATCTCTTTTTCTGACCCGGATGATGAAGACAAAAACGAGCCACGCGAAAAAATAATCACCTCCGGCAAAACCACGCGGGTTTTGTCCGTCTGCGCAAGGAGCAGCTCGGCTCGAGAGGCGGATGGTTTCCACCGCGCCGGCCCCGCGCCGCCCACGTCCCCACCCCGCCACCCGCTTTCGAAATTGCTCATGGAACGGTTCGGGATTTCCATTGCCCACCGAGGGCGAGATGTGGTGGGGTGGGTCGGGGAGGGCGTCCCCAACTCCGGCAACACAATTTGCACCGGCGAAAGAAGCAGCACGGGGAGAAATGGGGGGGTTTTTTTGGACCCATGCCCAAAGCAAACATCCTGGCCCGGGAGCAGGCGTCCTTCGCCGGGGGCCGCGACACGGCAGGAAGCCGCCGAGTTGGCTACGCCAGTGCCAGGGGCGGTGCGGGGATGCTTTCACCTCAAATAACCCGGCGTCTATATCAACACGGCCGGCCGGGGCCCCCGGCAACGCCGAGCTACGGCACCGGCGTCCAAAAAACCGGCTGCGTGCCAAGAAGAGACCAAACCCATTAGAGCCTTCCACACCGATGCGAGGCGGCGGCGGCGCCCAGGGAGCCCATCACCCCAGCATCTGGGCTCGAGCGCCCCGGTTAAGACCCTCCAAGGGGTTTTGGCAGGGATGGAAGGGGTCTTCTTGTACCCTGTGCCTCTCTCCCCCCCTTGGCAGCGGGGATTTTAGTGCTCTGGTGGGGTACCGGGTGCCGGCAGCGTATTTAGCAGTTTGCTGATAATCAGGGGAGCTTCCTGCAAGCTAAAAATACAGCCAAGTTCGCTGGAAAAATATATGACAAAGCAAGCACAGGCTGCGGGCAGAGCTTCCTGCCTCCGGACGGTGCCGGCACCGGCTCGCGGGAAGGTTCCGCAACCCAGACTCTGCCGGGAGACCCCGAGTTATGGCTTGGAGAAGGAGCAAGCTGTCCATGTGTGGTGGTTGGTGGTGGAGCCACGTTTAACCCTTCCGCCCCCAGCCCCGCGGCTTCGGCACGGGCACCCTTCGGGGTGGGAGGGCGAGCGAAGCCGCATGCTTGAGCGCGGCTGGTTTCTACGCCGGAGATAAGCACGCTGCTGACTGTGGCGAAACCCCAGCGAAACGGGGGAGGAACCACTCCCGGCACGATTACATCCCAAAAATCCCCCCTCCCTGGGGGTGAAAACTCCCAGGGGAGCAGAGCACCGGCACAAATCACCGCAGCCCCGCGCCGGCACAGGGCTCACCCCGCTGCTGCTGCGGCTTTGCAGGGGCTCCGGCTTCGGTCCCTTCGCAGCATCCCAGGAGCCAAGCACGGCAGCCGCAAGCGATGGGACCGGTCCATCAGGTCTGGGGAGCAAATGCTTTCGCTGCTGGTTTGTGCCGTGCACCGGCGAAACGGCAGCCCGGGCAGGGTGGGGACAACACGCCGCCCCCGCTCTCCTTTGCAAACCAAGGAAGAAACAGCCTCGCCCGTCCTTCCTACGCCGTCAGCTTCCTCCTCCTCCTCCTCCTCAGCCAAAAGGGTTTTTCCTAACCGGCGCAGAATGGCAGGGAGAAAAACACCCCGAGCCCCCTCCAAGTCCTCGGGGGGGGGGGGGACACCCCCCCCCCCCGAAGCGTCCCCGGCGTCGCGGTGGTGACGCCAGCCCGCAGAAATGATGACAAACCTGTTTTGCTCTGGGTGGGGAGAGGACGCCAGTCCCAGGGGTTTACCCAGGGCGGGGAGGGGAACCTGCTGGGGAAGGGCCAGGAAAGCCCCCAAAACCAGCCCCCGGGCCGGGGCGGCACCTCGGGCTGCTCCGTCCCACAAAGCGGGTTATCGACCCAGGCTGGGGACGCGGGGACAGCTCACCCGGCGAACGCAAGGCAGGAGCGAGCGTCCCCCGCTGCTCCTAAAGGGTTAACCCAAAAGCTACAACCTTCCCCAAATCGGGGCGGGGGGAAGTAGAGATATATATATATATATATAAAATGTAATTATTTTTTTCCTGGCTCTCTCTCATCCAGCTCCTTTTGTTCCCAGCCTCGCAGGCCGGGAGATGGAAAGACCTCGCGGCTTCTCCCCCCAAAATCGTTCCCCCTTCCCCCCCCACCCTGACTCACTCCGGCAGCATCCGCAGAAATCCCTCCATCACCGCCGTGGGCACCTATTCCTCCACGCCTCGGCCCGTTTTCCCCAGAAAAAACACCGCCTGCCCAAACCTCCCTCCATTCACCCCGGGAAAGAATAAAACCAGGGAGGGGGGAGGGAAATAAATTAAAATAAAGAGAAAACCAAGCGCTTCGGTTCGGGTGAGCTCAGCTGATGGTCCCTTCTGCACCCTCCGGGGTCTACCAAAGGGGAAAAATCCCCCCCGTGAGGATGAAAACATTTATTTTTGTAATCTGTTTTTCCTTTTTTTTTTTTTTTTTTTTATTTTTTTCCTCCTCCTCCTTCTGTTTAAGGCATTTAAAACGGGGGGAAAAAAATAAAAAAAAAAAAAAAAAAAACCACACATGCTGAGCCTGGCTTGGAGGGTTTCCAGCCTGGGCTGCGCTCCCTGGGAATAGTCCGGAGCCGTTTATAACCCAGCGAGTGCCGGGGGGGAGCCCCGGCGGGGGCACGATGCCGGATTCGGGTACGGCTCTGGCCGGGCGGCACTTACGTGTGCGGGGCGGGAGGCGAAGCCGGAGGCAACGGTGGGACCGTCGGGGAGGAAAGACGAAACGAGTTGTTCAAGCCTCAGCCGCCCCGGCCCTCCCCGCCCCCTGCAAAACCAGCTGCAGGAGCCATTAGCCCCGGCGCTGCGCGCACGTAGGGACGGACGGACGGACGGCGGAGGGGCCCACGCCGGCCCCCACAGCCCGCCGGTGCTGGCCGGGCCCTGAAAGGCGCCTCGACACCCCACGGGGGGACACGGGGGGGGGGAACCCCGGCCCCCCACAAGCTGGCGGGGAGGGACAGCCGCAGCGCTGCTGGCTCCGGGGGGAACCGCAGCCCTATAGATCCCCCTGCCCTATAGGGACAGTGACCCCCATATCCAGCAGCCTGCATATTCAGCAGTCTAAGATAACCACCGACCCTATATATCCACCAACCCTATAGCATCAGCAACCTATATATCCAGCAAGCCTATATATTATAAATATATATAGATAAAGCAACCCTTTATATCCAGTAGCCCTATATCTCCAACAACCCTATATATCCAACAGCCCCATATAATCAGCAATCTTATATATCCAGCAGCCCTATATAATCAGCAACTTTATACATCCAGCAGCCCTATATATCCAACCCTATATATCTAGCAGCCCTATATAATCAGCAATCTTATACATCCAGCAGCCTTACATATCCAGTAACCCTATATATCCAGCAGCCCTACATCTCCAACAACCCTATATATCCAATAGCCCCATATAATCAGCAATCTTATACATCCAGCAGCCCTATATATCCAGCAGCCCTATATAATCAGCAATCTTATACATCCAGCAGCCCTATACATCCAGCAGCCCTATATAATCAGCAATCTTACACATCCAGCAGCCTTATATATCCAGTAACCCTATACACCCAGCAATTATATCCAGGAACTTATATATTCCACAGTCCCATATATCCAGCAACCCTAAATTCCCAAGTCCTATATACCCAGCAGCCCTATATATCCAGCAACCCTACACATCTAGCAGTCTATACATCCAGCTGCTCTACACATCCAGCAGCCCTATATATCCAGCAGCCCTATACAACCAGCAATTTTATACATCCAGCAGCATTATATATCCAGTAACCCAATACATCCAGCAACTTATTATATCCAGGAACTTATATATTCCACAATCCCATATATCCAGCAGACCTAGATATCCATCAACCCCAAATACCCACGTCCTATATATCTAGCAAGCCTGTATACCCAGCAACCTATACATCCAACAACCCTATACAGCCAGCAGTCTCCATAACCTATAGGCTATATATCTATATTTCAAATTATTACTTTCAACCTCCCCGCTGGGCTGTAAGAAAAATGAACCAAAGCCACCCAAAGCCAACAGGGGAAGAGGTTTTACATCCCTCGTCCTCCAAAACCACCCGCCAGCCCCCAACGCGGCCCCAAAAATTCCCCCCTATAAATATTTTGGGGGGTTTATTAAATCCCTTGGCAGGAGCCAAATGGTTCAGCTGCAGAGAACGGAGCAACTCGGTGCATGCAAAGCAGCTTGGAAGACGCCGCTTGGTGTCACCCCGCCGCAAAAAAAAACAAACGCTCGTTTTTATTAAAAGCGCAGAATTTGGGAGCCAGAGGAGAGCTGGGGGAAGGCTGGACTGCACCGGCGGGGATGCTGAGCCCTTGTCGGTGGCATCTGGGCGGCGGGGGGGGGGGGACACGACGCCGCGTGCTGGGGCTGCGGCGAGGGCACGGCGGGGTGTTTGGGAGGTCAGCGGGTGCCGCTGCCAGCCAGCGGCACGGGCCGGCCAAGAGGCAGGAGGCAGCTTGGCTGCCGGCCCCGCGCCGCGCCGGTGGAGCCCGGCCAGCCCCGGCACTCGGCTTGTGGTTTTCCTCCTCTGGCAACAGCCCCAGGGGATCCTCCGGCAGGACAAGCGGGTTGGGGGGCACCGCCGGGGGGAAGCCCCCAGCATCCCCGAGTGCGGGAGACCCTACAATAACAAACCACCCAGCCGGTGCCACCAAAGGGCTTTGCCAGGGAATGAGATGCTGCCGAAATCACCACCCCCTCCCCTGCCCAAGGGATTATTGCTCCTGGGGGGCACCCCCTCACCTCGCCGGACCCCGAGAGATGGAAAAACCCCTCCCGGTCCCAAACCACCACCACGGTCCCAGGGTACGAGCGGGGGGAAAGGCGGAGAGGAGCCGAATGGCGTGGATGCCCTAAATCCATGCTCAATGCCCCCAAAAATGGAAAAATAAAGGGAATCTGGGAAACCCAAGCACCGAGACGGACCCACGACAGCCCCCGTCTGCCCCCCGGCCGGGGTACCCACCGCACCGGCTCCCGGCCCCGCTGCCTCCCGGCGCCGCGGGCGGCCGCCGCTGCCTCTCCCGCCTTGTTTTCCAAGCTGTTTCCATGGCCCCGGCTGACCCCGGCGCTGGGTCTGAGCTGCTCACTCCTGTCCTCATTTAGCCCGGAGAAAAGCCGGAATAGCACCGATGCCGAGGGAGCTGAGCTGATTTACGCCGTGGGAAGCCCGGCTCTGCTTTACACGAGCGCCGGGAGCGCTTTCGGGGACCCCCGTAGCCATAACCCCCCTCCAGACAGCGCTGGGGCAAATATTTCACCCCCTTTTTCCTTCTCACTGGGGTACAACGCGCCAGTTGAACGCGCTACAGTCCCGCTCCCGGCTCCTACACTGGCATCCCACCGGGAGCTTCCGAAGGAGATGGGGGATTTTTTTCCAGGTGGAAAAAAAAATTTGTTCCCATCTCCGTCCTCTTTGTTTCCTTCAGGAAAACAGTTTTCCCTTTTGGAGGGACTGCAGCAGCTCAGGGTAGGAATGCTCTGGGCAGGGATGCTCCGGGAAGGGATGCTCCGGGTTGGGATTCTCAGGGAAGGGATGTTCAGGGTGGGAATGCTTGGAGCGGGAATGCTTGGAGCAGGAATGCTTGGAGCAGGAAAGCTTGGAGCAGGAAAGCTCAGGGAAAGGATATTCAGAGCAGGGATGTTTGGAGCAGGGATATTTGGAGCAGGGATGTTCGGAGCAGGGATGTTCGGAGCAGGGATGCTCAGCACCGGCGAGCAATATCCCAGCGGATGCTCCCACCAGAGCAGCTTTTGGGAAGCAAGCTACCAGGGCCAAGCCACAGCGTGCGTTCCCACTACGGCGTGCCTTCCCACCGTGGCGCGGAGCCGAGCCGGGAGCCACCAGTTGGCGCGGGTAGGGGGAAAGGCTTGGCACGGCGCGGAGCCGCGTCAGGCTGCCGGCTCCGGCCGGGCAGGGAGGGAGCCCAGCTCTTGAAAGGGAAAAGAAGGAGGGGAAGAAAAAAAAAAAAAAAAAAAAAAAAGAAAAAACCCACGGTGCTATTTTTGTGTCTTGGAGCGGTTTTTTCCTCAAACACAGCTGGCTCCTCTCATGCCGGCGCTCGGCTACCAGATTGGCGCCGGGGCCGGCTGGGCAAAGCCAAATCGCCGGCTGGTGGGGAGCAGCGGCTCGGTGGGGAGCGGTGCCTGCTCCGTCCCTGGGGAAGGGGAAGGAAGGAGGGGATGGGGAGAAAGGGGAAGAGGAAGGGGAAGAAGGTGAAGAGGAAGAAGGGGAAGAAGGGGATAGGGAGGAAGGGGAAGAAGGGGAAGAAGGGGATAGGGAGGAAGGGGAAGAAGGGGAAGAAGGGGATAGGGAGGAAGAGGAAGAAGGGGAAGAGGAAGAAGGGGATAGGGAGGAAGGGGAAGAAGGGAAAAAGGAAGAGGAAGAGGTAGAGGAAGGGGAAGAAGGGGATGAGGAAGGGGAAGGAG
>JADKXX010010071.1:0-23797 GCA_017310255.1 Butorides virescens | reverse complement strand
AGGGGGGGGGGGTTGGATGGAGGCATCGGCCCGTGCCGGCGCTGGGAGAGCCCCACGCGGAGGGAGCACAGCCGTGACGGTGGAGGAGTGACAGATCATGACAGTCACTGTCAAACAGGTCACGATAGCGACTCCCCCTGCCATGGGGCCAGCGGCAGGACCCTGTCCCACCCCGGGGTGGGGGGGACTGTGCCCAAACCACCGAGACACCCCCAAAGCCTGGGCTGGTGCGAAGCACAGGGTATCAATCCAAGAGCACCAGGTCACATCGCTTCCCTGTCCCGGGTGGGGACAGGCGGGTCGGCTCCGAGCTCCCCATCCATCCCCACGGGATCCCTGAACCGCCCTGACCCGCGGCACGGTGGCCGGCTGGGCCGGGAAGCCTCGGCACGGCCAGATTGAAGCTGGGCCCGCGGCGGCAAAGCCCCGAGCCGGAGCAGGCACGCAGCCTAAAAAGGAAAGGTTGGGCCACCGCAGCCAATCCAGCTGCCGGCGCGCGGCGGCCGTGGGGAGGGCGGCCGGCGGCCCCGGGATGCTCGCAGGAACGCCAAGCATCCCACGGCCCAGGCTGGGATGAACGTGGGACGAGGAGGGGGGCAATCCCTGGTCTGCCGTGGGATTTCAAAACTCCCGGGGCGCAGGCCGGCCCTCGGCACCTCCGTATAAGGGGAACGTTTGTGCCTTAAACCTCTGGGGCTGCCGCCGGACAAAGCTCAGGCAGGGACTGGGGTCTGTTCCCAAACCTGAGGCAGAGATCAGCATCGCTCCCTGCCTGCAGGAGACCCCCCCAAAACACACAACCCGTGTCGTTGCAGAAAATAAACCATTCTGGCAAAGCAGTTTCTGTTTGGGTTTAGCTCCTAACCACATTCAAGCCCCCGTTTTGGGGGATTTTGAGGTGTAACGGCCACATCTGGTGCAGCTGGAGAGAGGGGGTGGGGTGGTGGGACACAGGGGGTAGTGCCAGGGTGTCAGCATTCATCCCGCTGCACAAACTGATGACTCAGGGACTTTTCAGTGAAAAAATGTGATTAAAAAGCTGCCAGCTCGGAGAGCAGGGCCTGGCGTGAGGAAGCAGCTGGGCGCTGACATGAGAAACGCAGCCCTCGCGTACGGCCGCGCGGCGAGGTATTTGAAAAATTCTCCACGAGGGTTTAATCGGTCACTGGGACGATTTACAGACGAAGCAGTGATTTGCCACCACCTCCTCGCCCCGGCTGGTGCTCTCTGCTCGATGCCTGGGGTCAGCTCAGACCCAAGACCTTCAGGGAGGGGCGCGGAGGTAAATTCGTTGCGTTATTCACCATGACTGGGAAGGAATCGCTGCTTTTCAAGACAGGCTTTCACACCTTGCATCCCCGCGGTGCTCATCAGGGTGAAAAGCGGACTGCTCCGTTCTGCGCAGAGCTGTGGGACGAACACCCCTGCACCAAGGCTGCAAAACCCACCCCTGAGCATGGTTTAAATAAATGAGGTCTGGAAGTTCCCAGAGATGCCCTGAAGTCCCCTTGCTTCCCCTCCCACTGCCGGGGGTAGCCCGTTTCCCAAATTGACTGCAAAAACGATGGCAGCAGCAGTTTGTCACGCAGGACTCGAGGGGGTGGCTGTTGCAAATAAGCAGAACCCCTAAATAAATCGATTCCCTCCCCGCTCTCAGCCACGCCGGACCCCTCCAACCCACTGAGTTAGCTCAAAGAAAACAAGTGGCAAAAGAAACCCAGCCGAGATAATAGAATCCATCTGTGTTCAACTGTACACCAAGGAATTTGGGATGTAGAAGTACAAGGACACGACATACAGAACACGTATGCGTGCATGCCAGGTGGGAAGGCAACTCCAGCCTTCTCCCCCTCCTCCTCTGGGCCATGTGCTGATCGTCACAGCATCCTGCCAGAGGATGTGGAGATGTCGTGGATCACGCTCAGCCCTTTGAGGCCAGCTGCCTTCCACCTTTCAATGCTGCTGCTTCCCTTCCAGCGCCGGCAGACACGCGGAGGCTCCGCATGGATAGAGCAGGGAAGGAAAACCACTTGCTTGGCGTCCGACAAGAATAATTCGGAGGAGGTCCCCGGCTGGTGTACCGCAAAACGGCGACGTCAGAGTGCTTGTTTTTGGCAAGGACAGACTTCATACTGCTTTGAGAAAGGCAGAGGCAATCGGGGGCGGTGAGCTTTGAGGATCGAAGAGGCACGAGCTGCTGGAGCCCCATCTCAGAGCGGCGATGGCCTTGCAGAGCCTTCGCACGACAGCACTGCAGCCAAGAGACCGAGAGCCTCCTCCCCAGTAACACCAGCAACAAGGCAAACGCGAGCCCTCGCTGGGCAGCCCAAGGGCCACAGCAAATCCCCCTCCATCCAGGAAAAGGAATAAAGTAACCAGACACCCCTTCCCGCTGCTGGAATGAAGCAGCTTGTGCAAAGCAGTGCCGCATCCAGGCACCTTCTCCCCTGAAACACTGAAATAGGGGTTCCCAAACGAGGTTGGGCCCCTTTTCACCTCGCCGGGCAACGACCTGAGTACCAGCAAGCAGATCTTGCTCCAGCTCTGCGACTATAAGGTCTCCCATGGGGTGAGAGGGGTTAGAAGGTTTAATCTTAAACTATAGCAAAGGCTCACCTACTCCAGCCAGCTGCGCCGAAACCACAACAACTCAGAGAGGCAAAACAAAGCATGGGTTAACTTGGGCAAGTCCCTCTTTGGAAAGCACCTGAAGAGGTTAACACACCTCATGGTTGCAGCAAATCACAGGGAGCCCCCTCTCAAGAAGCTGTTCAAGCCATAGATTAGAGTATTAAACAATTGCTTCAGTGTTAGCTTCTGTCTTTGAATTTCCAGTTAGCTTTTCCCCACACCTTGAACCTCAGCACCACTTTGCTAGCCCGACACCAGGCACTGAGGTTTCACGTGCTCCCACTGAGGTCAGGGTACCGATTTCACCGCGATTATTGGGGGAGGAAGGGGGAGGATCACTACACGGTAGAAATCATCTGCTACACAAGGAAAAAAAAAATTCCTTAGGCCTAGGAGGAAGGTAGATGGTTTTCTGTAAACGGTTAAGGCAAGAGGCCTATCGGAGATCCATCAGGACCACGTCTCTCTCGACGACTGACACGTGATTGCAGGTCTGGAAGAGAGGGGGAGAGAAAGAAGGGACAGGGGGTTATTCAGAGTTCCCAAAACTCAGGTGAGTCTCCTCTACCTCCTCACACAACTTGCACCCAGCGTCCTTTGCAGAACAGCCCTCTCTGCCCAGGAACTGCCCTGCCTGGTGCCACACAGAGACCACAGCAGGACACCGATACAAATCTCTCCAGTACAAGCCTTTGCCACTGCCTTGACCTGTTTCTGCAGAGAAGTGCTCCACATTGCACCTCCAACTCACACTAAAAATCATAGAATCACAGAATGTTTTGGGTTGGAAGGGACCCCCAGAGGTCCCCCAGCCCAACCCCCCTGCAGGAGCAGGGACACCTTGAACCACATCAGGTTGCTCACAGCCCCGTCCAACCTGGCCTGGAATGGTCCCAGGGATGGGGCCTCCACCCCCTCTCTGGGCAACCCCTGCCAGGGTTTCACCACCCTCACTGGAAAGAATTTCTTCCTTAGATCCAGTCTAAACCTGCCCTGCTTCAGTTTAAAGCCATCCCCCCTTGTCCTGTCCCAGCTGGCCCTGCTAAAAAGCTTGTCCCCCCCTTTCCTCTGGGCCCCCTTGAAGCCCTGAGCGGCCGCACTCAGCTCTGCCCGCAGCCTCCTCTTCTCCAGGCTGAACACCCCCAACTCTCCCAGCCTGGCCTCAGAGCAGAGGGGCTCCAGCCCTCAGATCATTTTTGTAGCCCTTAAGTTAGAAAGCTTTTGCATCTTAACTCTAGGGAGAGACAAGCCCCTGCCAGGCTGACCCTCCCGTCCTGGGTCACAGGCTAGCACCTCGACGCAGACATAAATTCAGGCAAAGTGTCCAATATGCCGACTCACGGTCCTAGACCCCCCGCTGCCTCGTGGGGTGACTTACAGTGAAGAGAGGGGGTTCTTTGGAGTGCGGGTGGAATCCCTTCTGCCGGCAGGAAGAGATCTCCTCCAGGCCATGCTCCGTCAGCTTGAAAAACCCCGTCCTAGAGCAAAGAAAAGTTCTGTGTAGCTCAAGCCCCTGGAAATAGAAGCACATCCTTCTGCGTCTGAAGATGTGTCTGAAGAACCATGCTTGAGGCTGCTCATCTCAAGTGAGAGCAGAGATGCGTGCTGTGGGACACTGCTCTGGCTGGGACGCTTCTCTCCCCAGCTCTGCAGCTGCAGACTGGTTTCCTTTCATGGGTGGGCAACCACAGCCCAAATATGACCCCTCCAAACCAGCTCAGAAGAGCTGTCAAATCACACATGCTCTTCCAGCCTCTTTTGGCAAAAAACCCCTTTCCTTGTGTGACTTGACATTCCATTCCATGCCAGGAATCCAATACAGGAAAAGTTGTGGTAAATTGCCCTTCGATACCCTCTGAAGATGCCAGACCTCCCGCCCAACTTTTTGGTTGGGCAGCAGAGGGAAAGGCCTTACCTATCCCACATCCATACTTACTCCTGGTATTTTGGAGAACACACAATAGCAATGGACTCTGGCAACATCATCTGGTAGGAGCAGTGCGTGTGCAGGTCGACGCTGGAGAGGAAGGCTGTCTGCGTGGGGTGAGTCTGAAACATAAGGCAGCATAAAAGGGAGGAAGTTACAGCAGGGTCGGAGGACTAGTCCAAAGGGACCACGTCTGCCAAGAGAAAGTTGTAACAGAGAAGAGACACAGCTCCTTGGATGGCACAGAGGACGTGCTTGTACACTGAAAATGGTTTGGGATTGCCCCAAAACATCTGCTCTTCTTTTTCATTTGGACTAAGTACAGGAGGAGCTCTACATTTCTGGCCATATCCCAGGGCAAGTCACACTTTAAGGGACTTCAAGACATCACATTCTACCAAGATGGCCAAGGGCTGTACAATCACAGACAACCACCACCTTACCCAAGTCCAGCTGACAGCTAGATTTCACAGCCTAACTCTTGCTGAAAGGTTTTTTCCCCTTTTGTTTGTCAGGTTTTTGTTGCCAAGACCAGCAGAAAGGTCAAAGGGATTCTTGAGGGTCCCTGGATGTTGCAGGGCCGGCACTGAAGAGTTAACACCAAAAAGCAGACACCCCGCACATATCAGGCACACGCAGCAGGCATTTATTTGTCAAAGCCTGCGAGGCAGCTGCTGCTTTCGAGAGATTACTCAGCAGCACCGAACATTTTGCTTGGCACTGATCCGACTGCCAAAGGCTCCACGGGGACAGGCAGCAGGGCAGCGCTGAAGCCAGCGGAGGAATCTGGAACTGGCACATCCCACAGCAGAGCAGCACACAGCTGTCTGCGAAAAGCAGCGCTACTACGGGGACGCATCGCAAGAGAGGCCCTGTGCCGACAGCAGGAGCTCCGCATGCCCTGGCAGTGCCTCTGGAGTCAGCTTTCAGCGGGATGAAACACAGAATCACAGAATTGCAAGGGTTGGAAGGGACCTTGGGAGATCATCTAGTCCAACCCCCCTGCTCAAGCAGGCTCTCCTAGAGCAGGTTGCCCAGGACTTCGTCCAGGTGGGCTTTGAATATCTCCAGAGAAGGAGACTCCACAGCCTCCCTGGGCAGCCTGGGCCAGGGCTCTGTCACCCTCAGAGTAAAGAATTTTTTCCTCCTATTCAGCTGAAACCTCTTATGTTTCAGTTTGCACCCGTTGCCCCTAGTCCTGTCGCTGGACACCACTGCAAACAGACTGCTTCCATCCTTGTGACTTCCGCCCTTAAGATATTTGTAGGTGTTGATGAGATCCCCTCTCAGTCTCCTCTTCTTCAGGCTGAACAAGCCCAACTCTCTCAGCCTTTCCTCCTAGGGGAGATGCTCCAGTCCCTTTATCATCCCAGTTACTCTCCTCTGGACTCTTTCTAGGAGTTCCTCATCTTTTTTGAACTGGGGAGCCCAGAACTGGACCCAGTGCTCCAGGTGGGGTCTCACCAGGGCAGAGTAGAGGGGGAGGAGAACCTCCCTCGCCCTGCTGGCCACGCTCCTCTTAATACACCCCAGGATGCCGTTGGCCTTCTTGGCAACAAGGGCACACTGCTGGCTCATGGTCAGCTTGTCGTCCACCAGGACTCCCAGGTCCCTCTGGGCAGAGCTGCTTCCCAGCAGGTCAGCCCCAGCCTGTACACCAGCATCATGCCCAATATTCCGCTCTGAAAGGGCCTGATGCTTTAGAAAGGGACCCAAACGTAAAACAGGCCTGGATTTCTCCAGCAGAGTGAGTAGTGACTGAGACTGCACCAGAGGGAGAAATCCATCTGGAGGATGCTGCCTGCTCCATGCCAGCTCCTCCAGTAAATTCTCCTCTGCCGGCCCTGCTCCATGCACCCCTTTCCCACCTGGCTGAACACAAGGCCAGCTGGGAAGCGAAACAGGAATGAGAGACTCACATGGATCCAGCCTAGTGTAACAAGGCCGTGCTGATCCTGGATCATGAAGAGCTCCTCCTCATTCTCCGTGTTGCAATAATCGGGGCCTCCATATTGCTTGGGAACGATGACGTGGGTTATCGTGAACTCGTTCCTCATCTGCAAGGCAGCACAGGGAGGCTGTTACCCCCCGGACACCTCCCAAGCAGGAAACACTGCTGCCGCCCACTGGTGCAAAGGTAACTTCCTAAGCTTTGGGAACGCAGTACTTCTGCATTCATCACGCAGGGGCCCAGCCAGGGGAACAGCAGGCCTGGAAACAAGCCCACGGGTACATCTACCATCCATTTACAGTCACAGAAATGGTAACTGCAAGTTACTGACAAAGAAGCTGCAGGATTTTCTGAGTCTGAGCATCACCCACGGCTTTCTACTTAATTTTTCCTGCCGTGCAGAACACCCACAAGAGCTCGGAGAAGTCCTGGAGACCCACTGAAGCCAATCTCGCCACTCACTAGGAGATGGTGCTTCATAATTAAATAATCACCAAGTGCCTGGAAGCAGCTGGATTGCAGAAAGTTGCTACATCAAACAACTTCATTTCAAAGCCAACTTCTGCAAGCAAAGCAGCCCCAGGTGACTCAGGGGAGACAGGCTGGAGCTGCCAACAGACACCTATGCAGGCAAACTCTTTGGGGCAGAACTGTCTCCAGTCTGTGTTGGCACAGCCTTGTCTTAGTGAGCATCCTAGTCCATAGCTGGGACACCTCACTCCTGCTGGTGCCAAAAGGACAAGTCACCGGCGCTGCCTGTCACCGGCAACGTGGGAGTGCTTGAAGCAGGTACCCAGAAAGTCTTCAACAGGAGAGAGGCAGCTGAATACCCCTAGGGACTCAGTGGCCGGCACCTCATTCAGCGTGAGGAAATCCTATCATAAAAGGAAGGAAAAGGAGAGGCAGATCATCCCTAAAGCTCACATGAATCCCTAGTCATCAGCGAAACGGCACTACAGCCTTCTGTGGCAAAAAATCAGGGTCCTCTAGAGATTTTCAAAGCTATTGCACACCTTGACAAAAGGCCCCCGGTGCCAATTCCACGGTCTTAATTAGAATTACCACCTTACCAGCTTACCGCAGAGGATCCCACATGTCTCCACACCCCGGACTGTGTTGGCATCAGCCAGCTGGAGGAATTTCTGGCAAAGCTCCCTAGGGACGATGACCTGGCGAAGGACTTCCATACTTGCATCTGCGGGGAGAAGGGGAGCACAATGAGCAATGACAGTTGGGGATGCTGGAGAAATGTTCCCTCAGGTCAGTATCTGAAGGGACTAGGCTGAGAAAATTCAGCCTGGAAACATTAACTGCTCTAATGTCTACCCTTACAAAGGCAGTCACAGTTAAATGAAGTCACCGTGACACTTCAAAAAGGACACTTGCTACCTCTTTCAAAACAGGGACACAGAGAGACCTGGAGCTATGTGTCAAAACCCAAGTATTTTGTTAAAGAAAACGAAATCACACACACTTACAAAATGTCATTTAAAGTAAGATGTGTCACTGGGCAAGGACCAGGAATTTGGAAGTGTCCGAATCAGTATTTTGGAGCCGTATTTGGCAGAACAGGAGAATTTGGTCAGCCTAGCCAGAACCCCAATCTCCCACAAGTATTTGGATCTAGGAAAGCCAAATAGGCTGTAGACTCTAGATCAGCAAAGAGACTGGGCTGGAAAAGTGCATGTGGGGTGATTCCCAAGAGGAGACAGTTCTCCCCAGCCCTGCAAACCTTTACTGGGCAACTGGGAGAACATCCAGTGACTCGGAACGCCAAAAACCCAGAAGGGATGGAGCCATGATCAGATACTTCCAAGAGCCTCCCAGACAAATCAGCTCCTCAGCCGTGTTTGGCTCAGCCCCAGCAAGGGAAGAGGGTGCACCGAGAGGTACTAACTGTTTTCTGTGCTCCCCAAAGCACTAGGTTTCAAAGATCTGTCCACAACAGGAGGTTTGGATGAGACAGTCCCCGCTGATGGACTTGCAGGGTGAACTGGAGAGACAGGAACCTTTGGGATTAAATCAGTCGGGGGCTTTTCCACACCAGGGATGAGGGGTCCGTCCAGAGACTCGGGACTTGGCTCTGGCTTTCCAAATTCCTGCACTATCCTCAGACGTTCCTTCTCCAGCTCCTGTCGTCGAATCATCTCCTCGAAGGCATGAAACTGTTCTTGCTCTGCCTGCTGCTGCTTCATCAGGGCTACCCGATTTCTCTCCTCTTCCAGCTGCTGCTGCAAAGCCAAATTGCGTGCAAATTCCTCTTCCTTCTCCTTCTGCAAGGAGAAATAAGCCAAGGGACATCAGCAGACAGGGCTTAGACAGGGCTCAGACTAGCCCGAGGCAGAATACGAAGCCTATCCACTGCAAGATGCTCAGGAATCCCAGACTACTTCTAGGTAGGTAACCAGCAAACAGCACTCCCTGCAAAGAAGCTTCAGCTTGCAAAACAGAGATCCGCACTTCCATCAGGAGAGCCAGCTAGCCCAGGGCAGTAAAATTGCTGCTTTACCCTCCCCTCTTCCACAGAAATATAATTCCAGGTTGATTTCCCTCTATCCTATCTCTAAAATTGCACTTGTCCACAGCAAAACTGACTGCAGGGTTTTCTGCTTTGCCCACAGAACCCCAGATCCATGCCCATGCTGTTACCAGCTGCCTGCTGAGTTTCTAGACCTCATGTTGGGACAAAGAGAAAAAACAACCAAACAACAGTCCCAGCTCAGACTGCCTCCAGGATCCACAATGAAAAGAGATGCAGTGATGCCTATGACAGATTCACCTACGTAATGGCAGCAGAGACATGATCAGTGCTGCAGGTGACAAGGCTGGACCTGCCCAGACTTCACATTTCAGAGCCCTGGAGACCTGCCCTCTTCCAAACCCTTTGTGGCGAGGGTCTTCTGGGGAGCACAGGCCTCCAGTCTCCTCTCACTCACCTTCTGCTCCTTGTACTTAGCATAGTCCTTGGCGTACCTCTTTAATAGCTCCTCCTTGAGCTCTTCAGCTCTGGGGAAGGCTACTTCTTTCAGTTTCTGAAGGGAGGAAACACAGTCATAAGAATGTGATAGCCCCAAGGCAAGAAAAACAAGACCTGAACAAAGGCAAGAATCAAGGGACATGTAGCACCCAGTGATTATAAACTGGCTCACGAGGCAGGAAGGGCCGAGCAGCTCCACCACCACGTGAGGACGGGCTGCAGACAGGCACACTGCAGCCGGGTGGCACAGACAGCACCGCCAACAACACCGAGCAAGAGCTTAGGCAGCATTACCCTTTGCTCTTCTGGTCAATGCTGAGCAGAGGAGAGATAGTTTCTTGTGGCTGTGAGCAATCTCCAAAGATCCCCTGGCAAATCCCTTGAGGATCATCACATTGAGCATCCAGCCACCGTGGAAAAGCCACGTGGTCTTTAAAAAGCAGGGAGTTTAACAGGAAAGAAAGGACGCCCCAGTGCTCAACAGAAAGTAAATTGGACAACCACAGCCAGCCCAGCCCAAACTCCCAAGGGGTCAGAACTGCCTGGTCAAGCCAAGGCTGCTCTCAAGAGCCATGAAAACCCAAGGCTGATGACCCCAAAACATTTCTGACAGCAGCCGTTAAGGACTTGGCAATGTTACTACTTACTTTCATTGTCTCCCTCTTTTCGGGTATGACAGCAGTTTTGTAATCTCGGTGCTGTGGCAGCTTCTCGATGAAGAGCCTGTAAAGACAGGAGAAAAAGTGCATTTCTGAATCACGGCAGAAAGGGACAAACACAAGACAGTAACTGGCATTTTGGGGGTACAGATCATTTCCCTCCAGCACTGTCCCCTTGCTCTGCCCCTCCCTGGGCCCTGTGCTCCCCACAGTCAGGACAGTCCTGATATTCCTGCCTTTCTGCAGGAAACTCTCCATCATATAACGGCCTTCTGAGCTCTCCATGGCACACCAGAGGTCTCGTTCACTCCCAGAAGAGCACCTCACACAGGAGATTTTTCTTCCACATTGGCTTCTGGGATGATCCTCAGGGATAAATACATTTGTTTTGAGCAGAAACATTAATAAGCCAGTCTAAAACACCAAGGACACTGGCAGCGATTCGGGAAGGTCCTTGGGCACCTGCCTATACCTCTGAGCATCCAAGGAGATTACACACAAGCTCAAGGACTCAGCTGACTCAGTGCTCACACCATCGTTCTGTACCGAGGAACAAACAGTTTGTGCAAGAGATGGGGAAATTAACTCAGACCTTGAAAACAGAAAGCTTGCAGGTAAGCTAAAAGCAAGTTCACAACATCCCCAGCTGCTGCATCTGTGGCCCGACCACCCCAGAAGGTCAGGGCAATATTGCAGGCAGCAGGGCTATTTCTGTGCAGGCTTCTGGGAGGGAAATCAAAACTGAGCTGAACATGACCCTGCTCCCAGCACGACTACAAACAGGTTAATCTTTGGCTTCTCTACAAACGGGGTATCTGTTCACCCTTTCCAGGAAGCTCTGCAGGACACAGTGCTGAAGATGCAGAGAAAGAGTACTGCAAGCACTAGAACAAGGCAAAATGCCCACAAACACGGGGCAATTCACTCTGGCTTTGCCCTATGAGGCTTCCCAGGTTTCAGGCATCCCTGAGTTATCTCTGCAAACGAGTCCCCAGCGGCACGCTACCTGGCTGCGTGCTCAGGGTGAGCTGACGGCGAGCTTAGCTGGGTCCTTGACTCCTGCAAGCGGAGCTGCGCTTGCTCTAAGTGTTCACAAAGCCTGTGGGCATAACGTGAAAAGATCCTGCCCTCCTTCTGGCTCTTTGCTACACTGCTTCAGCATCTGAAGGAGGATGCTCTCCAGCTCCTTTAGAGAGCAGCCTCGTGCCCAGGCACAAGGAATAAGGGTAGCAAAGATGGGACTGTGCCCCAGAGAGCAGCACAAACAATTCAAGCACAGCCAAGCAGGAAAAACTCAGGGGGAACAGAGCGAGAACACTCTTCACGCTGAGAAGCCTCTGTGTGTGCAGTAAATAAACTCAGCTGCTTCAAAACCTCAGTCCTCTGGGAAAAGGAAGGACTTTTTGCAACTCTGAATGCTCCTGGTTGCCACGGAGAGCGTGAGGATGCTCTTGCCAGAGACTGCAGGATCAGCATAACCACGTCACAGCCCGGAGCCACGGAGAAGCTGTTGCTCCATCCGAAACGCCCGGCAAGGTCCCTGCTCCCGGCTGGTGGTTGTGAAGTAGGTCACTGTGTCGAGGAGACAAAACAAGGCTGTGATCATTGCCAACAGCTAGCAGATTAAAATGGAAGGGATTAACTAAGAAGGATTAAGAGCAGATGCTGGCCTGGGGAGGACGGAAAAAACGGCAGACACAACTGGGTTTCCACAAGTCAGGAAAGGGGGAAAAAAGTGGGCAGCAGGATGAGAGGAGGGCTCAGGCAGCCAGAAGAAAACTCTGCGGCAAGACCAGGCTGGGGATGGAGGCAGAGGAAGGGCAGGAACAGTTGACATTTGCTATCGACAGCCCAGTTGAGGCTTGGCAAGACTGAAACCTGCGGCTCCCATCACCAAGAGTTTTGGGCTTGTTCAAACCTCTTGCCTGCTCCCGAGTTCACTATGAGCAGCAGCTGTTTGGCACTGAGCAGCCACATCACAGGCTATTTTTAAGCACTGCTACAGCACGCACGCCAAGCCGGCGTCTCTCGAGTCCTTTGCAACACCCCCAGAGCCAATCCTAGCAGCTCACAGCCACGCAGGCAAACCAGGAGCCCAAACACCACAGAAAATTCATGTCTTTTTTTTTTTTTTTATTTCTTATTTGGCACTAGCAAAATCAAACCTAGTGTGCCTGATGGTGATTCAAGAAAAACATCCACTCATATCAATGCAGAAGCAGCTGTTCAAGAAGACAAGAAGACAAGCAAGCAGATGTCTTACAAGGTGACAAGATGTGTGTTACAACTTCAGCCTGGTTATTAGAGATACCCGAGCTGCCCTCCTGCCCACCATGAGGAGGGCTTGGCAATGAGCTTCATTTCCACATGGGAAACAGAGGTGCTGTGCAGCCAAAGGACCTGCACAAGACAGAGCAGGTGACCAGAGGCCAAGCAGGGAACCGGCTACTTCAATGGGAATCTCACTGCGGATCTGTCTTGAGATTCCTCCATACCTAGACAAAGTTGTCTCAAAACCGACGACTCTCCAAATCAGGCGCCACAACACAGATCTCATTGTGTAATTCAGGCCTTAAGATCAGCCTTGGGGAGTGCTGTACAGGGAAATAAAGAGAAGTCCAGCTTCTTAAAGCGCACCTCGGCTCCCAAGGACGATGCAGTTGCTCCCACCGAACACACTGAGCTAAGACCCTCTCATGTACTTCTCAGTCCTCCCCTTCCTGAAGGTGTAGCCTGACACGGAAAGCGCCCGCACTAGGCCATATGCTCTGTCAGGGAGCTGGGCTCTGAGAAAGGACAGCCACAGCACTGACTGCAGATGTGGGCTGAAGCACTGGGGGAAAAATCCAGGTCACAGAATGGCAAGGGTTGGAAGGGACCTCGGAAGATGATCTAGTCCAACCCCCTGCTAAAGCTGGTTCACCTAGAGCATGTTACACAGGACATCATCCAGGTGGGCTTTGAATATCTCCAGAGAAGGAGACTCCACAGTCCCCCTGGGCAGCCTGGGCCAGGGCTCGGGCACCCTCAAAGTAAAGAAGTTTTTCCTCATATTCAACTGAAGCCTCTTACATTTCAGTTTGTGCCCATTGCCCCTTGTCCTGGTGCTGGGCACCACTGAGAAGAGTCTGGCTCCATCCTCGTGACATCCACCCTTAAGATATTTGTATGGGTCCTGTTTCTAGAAAGTGGAGAGCAGAACAAGTCCTATGAGAGGCTCCAATTACCAGCTCCCTGCTCTTGCCTTCCGGATCACACCCTTGGGGAAAGCCATCTAGAAAGCTACAGCTTCATTTAAAGAAATGAGACAGTGACATTAAGTTCATATCTTCAGACAATCCAGGGCAGAAGCTCATATTCATCAGCACTGGAGAAATCACATCACCTAGGGAAGGTTTTTTCACCTTCCTGGCAGCCCAGCAGCCAGGCTAACGTAAACGCCACAACCATTTGAAAGCATCTACAGAAGACGACACACCCGCACCCATCACTGCTATAATGAACAGTGAAGGTGCTTTTAGTTCATTTGTTTAGTTTAAGAGTTTCTCCTTCGGCCATGGCTACGTAACCAGCCTGGAAACCTTCCCAAGGGTTTTACACTTCCCAGCTCTCCGTGCAGCCTCCCAGGGCACTCGCTGCGATGCCCATAAAAGCTCAGGAAGTGCAAGGCAGGAAGAAAAGCTAATCAGAGAAAAATGTGTTGGATTTAAGGGGCAGGAAACCTGCACACGGGGGCAGAGAGAAGAAATGCCCATGAAGCTGCCAGCCACATTCTGGATAAGGGGGCAGCGTGGGCTCAGCAGAGACCATATCAGAGTGGCACTGGGCAAAAGCAGGAGGGACAGGCTTTGGCCAAAAAGCCTACAGAAACAGGACACTCCGCGCCATTGGGCTATTTTCTGAGGATCACAGATTTCAGCTCTTTACACACCGACAGACACAGCTACAGAGAGGCACACGTTTGCTCCGCTTGTACTCTGGGCTGCTCAGACACGATCCAGACCTGACACCACGTCACCGTGTCAGCATGGCACACACTCCGGCTCGGCAGTGGGGTTTCAGACCCAAGATGGCTTGTTTCTGGCTAGCTGCAGAGACGATAGCAAGAATATGCAGCTCTGCACTTGTCTACACAGAATGTAGACCCTACAGCTGCTGAAACACCAAACAGGGTGTTAGCTGAGTTTAGATACGATCTGGGGCTTTCTAGAAGGGTGCTCAGCACTCAAGAAACTCACCAGTTGATTGGAATCAGGTTCTTTGGACCCAGAACTCTTCCCCACGTCCCTCCTGAGAAGTGCTTGGATGTACACATGCATGTTTTGGGGGGGGGGAATGGGGTGCGCATGTATGTTTCTTCTGAGATGTAAAACTAAACCTACAACCAGTTCCTGCACCTGAAGGAGGAACTCACTGCCTGCTGTAAAGGGCTGTAGTAACCTAAGCGTAACGCAGGTTTCTCCTCTGAAGCCGGTTTATTAGAGAAACCACCAACCAGCCTAGATACTTTCCAGGTAGATATTTGATACTGAGCTCCTTAACCACGGACCCTTGCCAATCTGTATCATGTCACGGCCAACCTAGCAACAATCAAGGCCAACCTAACCACTCAGCAGCGATAAAACACCAGGAAGCTTTGACATACAGGTAGCCAAGACCTCCCTCCAGCTGACAGGAGGCTCCGCTAGCAGAGGGACAGAGGAATATGCGATCAGCCTGGTTTCAAAACTTTTACAAACCTCCTGCAAAGAGGTAAGCAGCATTTATGAACTTTCGCCTCACACCTTTACGACATCTCCTGGTCAGTCTAACCAGCTGTATCCTCACCTCTGCGGTAACTGAAATTCAAAACGAGTGGAGCTCTGGACAGAACCCAGTTCTTCCAGCTCAGCAAGGCCTCACGGTGTTTAGACATGCTCAAAATACGCAACTCCAAACCCACAACCCCTTATATCGACACGGGTTACTTGCAAATGAAGCAACGCTGCCCTTACGTGATGTATTTGTTGTACAAAATAAAGGCGTTCTCGATATTGCCCTCCTCCGAGTAAACGGTCGCCATGCGGAGGATTTCCACTCCGGAGCGGTAGTAGCGTCGTGGCGGGACATCCTCGTTCACTTCCACGTTGCTTCCCACCTGGATCAGCCTTCGGACTCGCTCCTCCGGCGGGAGGCTGGTGTCGGCGTAGTCAGGCATAATAACACACATCAAAGCTGCCACGAGGCTGATGAACTCTGTGGTGGGAAGAAAGTCAAGCACCTCAAAAGCAGCGTAACCCAGGTAACTCAACCAGTTTCCTCAGGACTGTCTTTCCTCAAAAGAAATCATCCCCCCTTAACAGAAAAGCATTTAATACATGGGCCAAATTAGGACCTGAGGGAGGAATTTAGGAGAAGCCCAGCTCTTTTTGGGCACAGTGCTTGGATATTTACCTTTACGACCTAAAAGGCAGCCATAAATTCACGATCACTCCTCAGAAATTGATTTCAGGCTAGGGTTTGACCCATCCAAACCCTACCCAAAGTAGCGCTTCCTTCCCAGTTGTCTCTCCCCACAATAAAACTAGTGCTGGTCGCCAGTTTGGGGCAAGAAGGCCAAAGAATTTCACTCAGACTTGAGCAGAAGTGGCTTTACGCAGGGTTTCAATGCTGCAGCATTGAAACTTTTGCTTACACAGCAGTGAGAAGAGGAGGGAGCTGAAGGCCATCCTTCCAGCCGCTGCTGCTCAGCAGATCCTTCCCTACCCAACAAGCTCGATCCCAAATTGCTCTTACCCTGGCACAGTTGCAATCCCTCTTCTCCCCTGTGCTGCGGGAGACACACCCATCACCCCAGGAATGCACCTCAACCCGATCCATGCATCTGCCTCCCGCTTGGCTCTGACAAATCCCTTCTCATCCACAGCCCCACAGCACAAACCGATACATTTGAAGCTGAGGAATCACCGAGACTGAGGGGCAGCAAGCCCAAAAACCCTCCGCAATGCTCTCCCCCTACACCAAAAGCAATTTTCCCCTGGAAAAGCCACCCTGGACCAGCATAAGGGTTAAACTCCCTATGAAATCACAGCACAATCTGAAGCACCTCGCAAGCCTTCCAAAAACGTGATTGCCACATGCATGACATCACGATTTACCGTGGCTCCTTCCTAAATAGGGGAAAGGTCCTGAGCTGAGCACTGCCCGAGGATGCTGAGCGGTGGAGAAGTTGCTTTTTTTTGGGGTAGGCCCCTTTTTAAGGCACAGGCCCACATTTCTCAGCCCGCGTCCTAGAGGGGCCTACAAAGGCCTCTTGCCCTGAATAAGTGCTGTGGGATTCAGTCCTGCTAGAGGCTGCCGGGCCAAAGCGCTCACTTACGGGGTGCGACAGAGCCCCAGCTCTGATTTGGTTTCAGCTTCACCTCACCGGTGCTTCTCCTGGGGGCTGGGTTCTGTTGCTCTCCCAAGCCAGAGCTCTTGGTCACCTCCCCAAACCAAAGCCTCCCTGCCAAATTCCAGTCCTTCTCCCCCAAGAGAGAACAGACACCATTCACGCACTATAACTCACAGTGCCCCAAGCCCAGAGCTCCCCCTCTAATTCCCACTGCACCCCTCAAAATAAAGTGCCCAAACCACCCCCCCTCAACATACAGACCCCCCCGCAGCCATTACCCACCAAGAGAGAGGAAGACCCCCACATACACACGCACAAATCAGAGTCCTCCAGAACTCCCACAGCCCTCCCCCTGCAAGGGAGAGCAGAGGAGCCCCCCGGGACGGCCCGTCCTTCCCAGAACCGCCTCCCCCCGCCCTTCCCCTCTAAAAAAAGCAGAGGATCCCCCCAACCAAAGTCCCCACGGGCTCGCAGCCCCAGGCAATAGAGCAAGGGTAGTCCCAAACAGCATCCCCTTTCCTAAGGGGAAAGATACCCGCAGCCAGAGCCCCCGTGACCGCAGCCCCACCAAGGGAACCCCGATACGAAAGCCCCCCTCGCCTCCCCAACCGGAGCCCGCGCGGCCCGGCCCCTCAGGATAGGAAGGGACTCCCCGACCGGCACCCCCGACTCACCAAGCCGCCTTCCCCCAGGCCCTGGCCCCTCAAGCGAGGAAGGGCCCGCCCGCAGCCCCGGCCCTGACCTGCCGCCGGCAGGGCGCCGCCACCCCTCAGCGCTTCCGGGTTGTTGCCGAAACGCCGACGGCACCGCCCCCTCCTCACTTTCAGCAGCCAATCAGGCGCCGCCTCAACATCCGGGCACATCGTAGCCACATCCCACTTCCGCCCGGCCAAGCTGCCGCTTCCGTTCCCTCAGCGGAAAGCCGGGCGTCACGACGTCAGAGAGCGGCCCTACGCCTTAAAGGGGCAGCTCCCTTCCTGGCTGCACAGCACTGGGTCACCCCGAAAACACCCGTTCTCACCCCAAAACGGTGCGGTCGCGAGGCCAGAGTCCACTGCCCAACAACCCTCCGCTCGGGTGAGAGCCGAAGCGCGGATCCCGCGGGGCTCGTCAGGCCCATCCAGGGGGAAAGAACCGCTCCAGAACCGGGGCTCGAGGGTTACACACTGCCGAAATTTACTTTAGCAAAGTGGGTGAAAAGGGAAAAAAATAAAAAAATCATCTCATTTCAGGCCAAATCCTATTTCTTGTATTGAGGAAATCAAGGAAAAGCCCTTTTTTGCTGAAGGTTAAAGGGATGCTCCTGAGGACGTTTCTTTAGGGTAATTCCAGCTCCGTTTGGGTCCACGTTTATTCTCCGCATCCCTCAAGGAGCAGAGCTACGACTCTGGTACAACATAGTATTAAAAAACTTTCTGTGAGATTTGTAAAAGTACAAGGCGAGGGAAGAAAAAATTTAAAAAATAAAAAAACGGAGCTGTGTTAAGGTTAAGAACACCTGCATTTGCAGTTCCCGACTGCTGGTGGAGGTTACAGCACAGCCGCCCGTTCAAGCGGCAAGAGACCCATCTCAGAGCTCCTCGGGGTGAAACTGCAGCCCTGGATGGGCTTTCGCCATGTCCAGCGTTCCCTACGCCGTCACAACAGGTTTCTTACGCCGGCGCCTGCGTTTCCTGGCCTCTTGCGTTTGCTGGGGCGGGCAGAGGTGGGGGTTCTGGGGGGGAAAGCACAGTCCATCGCGCCGCTCGTTAGCGGGCGACGAAACCCAACAGTTCCTCGCTGCCGAACTGCACGGCCGCCTTTGCTCCGTCGCCCCGTGCTCCTGCGCCAGCTCCTGGTGTCGCGCCTGCGCCAGCTCCTGGCGTTGTGCCTGCACCTTGCTGCCTTGCTTGCGATTCTTCTTGCTGCTGCCGGAATTTCTGGAAGAAAATTCAGGAGTCAACACTAGGAGAAGACATGGCCCCGTTCAGTCTCTCTGTACACAGAGCCTGAAAGGCTCCTTAGCCCCTCCGGGTTTATCCGATCCCTTTTGCTTCAGCCTGAACAATGCGACACCCAGGAAAAACGCCCAGCTCGCAGCTTATTTCCTACATGCTGATTTCTCAAAGGGAAGTTTTTCAGCAGGAAAAGCAAAGACCGGGGCCAAACAAGCCACCACTCCACCAGAAGTGGTCACTGGCTACCACACATCTGATCCCGAGGTGGTTTTGGGGGCTAGGAGCTGCCAGGATCCCAGGTTTTGGGAGCTAGGATCTCCCATCTAGGGCGTGCCCCTCAGGTCAAGAGGAAGCTCTTTACCTGCGTTCAGCATTCTCCTGCCATCCCTGCTGTGACAGGAGGAGCCTAGGAACAGAGAGCGACTGCTTCCCTCTCGGGGAAGAGCTGCCTTGCTTGGCACCCGCCTTGAAATCCCTGAAAATCCTCTTGTCCCTTGAAATCTAATCTTAAAAGACAGCTTGAGAATGTTTTGGCCCCACTGGGAGCTAGCACCAACACCGTCAGTTCCGTTATTCCGCATCTACAGGCACAAGCCCATTACTCAGAGGCAAAGAGCTTTGCCACTGGAGACACAAGGAACACTTCAATGTTGATACGTAGGCTCCAGCCAAGTCTCAGGGAGGTTTTTCCCCCCACCACAAGGCAGGGGAAGGCAACGGGTGCTCTTTTGTGCGAGTTGCAGCTCGTAAAAATCCAAATTTGAGTTTCTTGAAAATGAGAAAGCAGTTCTTTTTGTTCCCTCTGCTCAGCTGTATGGCACGCACAGAGGCAAGGAGCAAAAACCTACCTGGGCACCGCTAAGGCGGATTGGTTCGAACGATGTGGATGTTTGGCCGTCTGATTTTTAGCATTTGGTTTAGCGCCGGCTTTTTCTCTGAAGGGGCCCGAGCCAGAATTCTTTAGTCCGCAGCTCCTTAAAAAGAATTCTGTATGTCTTGACTGTGTCCATAAGTGATTCACCGAGTGATCATAACAGCTCTTTTACACTTAAAACCCCCCACCCTTTTGCTCCCTGAACAAAAAACGGCGGGCAGGAGGCCTGCGGAGATCTCTAAACCCAGGCCTCCCAACTGGGCACTTTCCCACTGGCCCATTCTCCCTCCCTTCCAGGGAGCTGGTCACATTTAATGGCTGTTGCTCTCCCTGGACACTTGCTTATGCACACAAAAAGCCTTACTTTTTTACCGATCTCTTCTGAAGATCTTGGATATAGTTGGTTCTCTCTATAGGATGCCCTCGAGCCCTGTTGAACACTGCAGAGAGACAGGTCTGAGTCAAAACAACACTCTGGACAAGGCATCTTTGGGGCTTCAGAAGGATTTTAACCCCTTCAACCAATACTTCCAAACTCAGGTCACAGAGGGCGATTCTGCTGAGCGCCACTGCCTTTTGCATGACAAGGCAGACACGCAGGCAGAGCTGCAGTGCGGCACTGTCCGACCAGCGCTTGGTGCCCCCCAGGTTCCCTCAACCCTCGTTAGCTCCACAGTCAGGCCGTAAACTTAATTTCCTTCTTTCCAATTACTTTGAAGAAACCCCGACGCCCCTCCTCCTCTGGCTCCCATTCTACACAACAGGAACACACACACGTAGCTAAACCACAGTTATCTCCCTGGAGTAGCCCAAACCTTTTGACCATCTAAAACCACAAGCCCACAATAAACATTTCACATCTGAACACAGAGAACGTACACATACGTACACTCTATTGCAGTATTTGGCTCCATGCCTTCAACATCAATCAGGTACCTGAACAGATCAGCAAGAAAGCTCTAATTACACAGTTAACTATGGAAACATTGACAGGTTAGCGATGATTCAAGAAGAAAAACTAACTGGTTAGTTTTCAGAGCTTCTATTTACAGAATGGAATATCAGCATTCAGTCTGCTGAAATCAGGGATAAAAAGCGCCCCCTAACAACCACCTCGTTGAAGCTTAAAAGCTTTAAGTCTGGGATCACTTGACTCTGGTTTTACTGGTGCAATACTATTTCCTCCTGCAGCAACCAGCAGCTGGCAATGCCACTGCTGAATTCAGTTTGACTAAGGACAACTCACCTACAAACCAGGTAGCCAGTTCTGTTTAAGCCATGCGTGCAATGAACTCCGATGAGTTTATCTGTAACACAGAATATCAGCTGATATTTAACCGCTCTTTCTCCAAAACCCAACCAGAACAAGCCCATTTGCATTCGTCCTCCAACAGTGACACCAGCATAAACAAACAGAAACAACCACGCAACAGCATCACCGTATTTATGTCTAATTAGCGCCACCGATTCAGCTTATTAGCTCATGTAATTCTGCGAGCTCATCTGCATGGTCACACAGCTCACCGCTGGGAAGATGTATTTAAAAGCTCCACACAAAGCTATCCCACATTTCCCGTGCACTAACAGCTCGCTGCTTACACCGCTACCAAAAAGCAATGGGTATTTGCAGCTGCTCCAGAGACACCATCTCAAATTCAAAGCTCAACTCGTTGCCAAATTACCAGTGAACCAGCATGAATTCCATTACCATAACAAACCAATCTTCTTGCCTTGACGTTCGCGTGCCAAGAGAAGGGAAAGAAATTCACGCTGGCTGCCCTCCACGTCAGCAGCGCCCTTCCCAACACCAGCAACGTAAGGGAAATCTGCACTTACCGTTGTCTTTGTTGTCTCTCAAAAACTTTTTTACAATGCATTTGAATTGAAAAATGGTGTGCTTGTTTGGTATTTCATGTCCCATCGTCAAGATCTTTGAGTAGCAGAGCGTGGCTGGGAGCTCCTGCAAAAAAGTCAGTCAATAATTACCAGAAAAAGCACAAAGACCCATATCAATTAGAGAACTGTAGACCCCAAGCCGAGCTTTTCAACTAAGCCCAGAAGAGCAGCAACACTCTTTTAGGTAAGAAAACTTCTGCTTCACTCCCTTGACTCGTCCCCCCTCCCCCTTTTTTTTCCCTCCCTATGACATATGACCACTATTCCAGAGCAGACAGTTTGTGTTTTTATTTCTTATGCTTTTGCTCTTTTCTCCCTGGGGAAGATGAACCATACGCAGAGCACAGAACACAACTCCAAGCAAGTATCCACACATTTGATACCGCAAGCCAAAGCTGGCTGTAATCAGCTCTTCACTCAGGAGAGCCTATAAAAACCAGGCTTAGGCTATCCCCAAACTTGAGCTCGTTGGTACAAAGAGGATCTGCACAATGGGGGTTGAAGATCCCAAGGCTGTACTTGTTCAAGGATGAAGACCCCATGCCGATGGGCCTGCAACGCTTCACCTCATCCCCCTACAAGAGGATTCAAGCACTTCACGCTCTTTAAAGTTATCTCCTTGCAAGAAACATCTGTACTTTATCAGCAAGACCAGGGCTTACACAGAGCTTCGCTTCCCCAACAGTAAGAGCAAGACTGACCTCTGGCCCATAGTAGCGCGTTGTGTATGTCAGGTCAATGATCAGGCCCAGTTCTTCCTTCTGCTCTTTGATTTTCTTAATAAGGTCACGAGGCGAAAATCTCTCCTCTGGAGGAAGGTTCTTATCAAAGCTCTGAGGGGAAATCAGGTTGAGGAACAGACATTAAACTCAGGTGCACTATGACTGGTGGGAGGAGGTTTGTAATCCAGAACCTCCCAAAGATCATCCCTTCACAGAGAAAGACGCAGACAACAAACAAAGGCAGACACAGATAGACACACAAGTTATACCAAGCCAAGTCACACCGTGCTCAGACCCTCACTGATTTGGGACTGTTCAGCTGAGGGTTTGCAGGAGTGACTGAAGACTTTATACTGTGGCAGAGCACTGCAGCACAACAAACACACCCAGAGACAGAAGCTTTTGTTTGGCAAAAGCTATAGAATAGGCCTTCAGCTCAAACCGAGGTGAACAAACAGCACTGCTCCCCGCCACAAGCTCCACAACCCCCATGGGCATCACCCCGGGTTTGCTTTAGGCCTAACTGCTGCACTCAAACCACTCCAGAGCAGAGCTCACCCCAGCACACAGCAGCAGGGCCCCCCTGCTGCCACAGTGACTCCTCACAGCCTCTGCACCCAAAACTGGGCTCTGGCACTGCATCCATCAGGGGGCACAGCAACAGGGGCTGCCCACAGCATCCCTCCTGCCCTGACAGAGCTGGCCCAGACAGATCTCCTTGTATCCAGGGTGCCTGGGTGGTGCTGCCAGCACCCAGAAAGCTGCCAACAACCCTGAGAAGCCATTCCCAGCCACCCCCACAGTGTGAATGCCACCACGATCCCATCACACGCTGTGACTGGTCAAACAGCAGCGACCGTGCTACGCTCCTCTCCCCCCCCCTCAAAAACAAACAACAAAATGACCTACTGACGCTCGCTCTCGTTTTCTGGAAGGAATTTACTTATTGATTGCCTGAAAAATGACACTTTCCCACAGCCACTTTCTACCCCAAACGGGCCCAGGGCAGCAGCTCGTGCTTACCTTCTTCAGGGGGACCTTGAAGGCGATGAAGCGGGTGCCCGGCATCCTCCTGCCCAGCGGGACGTAGTCGGTCCACCTAAACCCGGCGGCACAGAGACGTTGAGCCGCTGACCCGGGGGTCCGGCCCCGCGCTTCCCCCGCCCCGGGACCCTCACCCACCCCCCCACCCCGCGACGCCCCCCAGGCTTGAAGCTACGGCTCCCCGCTGCCCGCGCCCTACGGTACGTTAAACGCCACAGCCCAGCGCCGCCGGTGTCAGGCCCAGCCGGGCCCCGCGGCTCCCGGAAGCACCGGGCCGCCCGCCGTCGCAACGCCCCAGGGCAGCCCCCGGAGGGCCCCAGGCCGGGAAGAAGCCGCGGAGCTGCGTGGGGAGAAGGCGGGGAAGAGGCACTCACCGCTGCGGTACGCGCGAGGCCCCCCTGCCCACCATGATGGCGATGGCGACAGCACCCGCTTCGTCGCCCGTCACTTCCGCTTCCGCCGCCCTGACCCCGCGCGGCCGCCGTCCACGGCGGGGAAGCCACAATGAGGCCACGCCCCCCCGAGGGAGGCCACGCCCACTAGAGGCCACGCCCCGCGCGGCGACGTCTGGAGCTGTAGCGCCGCCTAGCGGTAACACATGGGTACAACAGCCCCGGCACCGGCACCGCCGCCCCGGCACCGGCACCGCCTTCCCAGAACCGGCAGCGCCATCCCGGCACCGGCACCGCCGTGCCGGCACCAGCATCGCCACCCCGGCACCGGCACCGCCTTCCTGGCACCGGCATCGCCTTCCCAGTACCAGAACCAGCATCACCACCCCAGTACCAGCATCACTGTCCCAGAAC
>JADKXX010010070.1:0-39185 GCA_017310255.1 Butorides virescens | reverse complement strand
CCAGAACCAGCATCACCACCCCAGTACCAGCATCACTGTCCCAGAACCAGCATCACCGTGCCAGTACCAGCATCACTGTCCCAGTACCAGCACCAGCATCACCGCCCCAGTACTGGCAGCCCCACCCCATGGCACTCCCGGTACCAGCATCCTTACCCCATCCAGATACCAACATCCCGAGCACCAGCATCTCTACCCCATCCTAGTACCATCACCCCCAGTACCAGCATCCCCCATCCCAGTAGGAGCAACCCCCTCCTGGGGACCCCCCCAAAGGGCCACCCCATGGGCTGCCGTCATGGCCACACAGTGCCGGGACGCTTCAACCACAGTTGGGAGCAGCAGTTGCCCCAAGAGGCAGAGAGAGTGAGCACAAAACCAACCCCAAATTACCCCAAACCCCCTCCATCCCCACCACCAGGGCAGGACGGGGCAGCACACGCACATTGGCATTGCAGGGTCGCCGGTGCCGGCCCCATCCCTTCCCCTCTGCCATGGAAATCATCTCCACCCACCCCCCAAAATATCATCATTGGGATGGCAAACTGTTGGCACAGGAAAACCATCGTGGGGATAGGAAATCCTCATGGGGATGGGAAACCATCACCAGCATCACCAGCACCGCCCCAGAACCAGTGCAAGCGGCCAGGGCCATACGCAGACACGTATACATATGTATATATGTTCCATGCACGTAATCGCTCTTCAGACTCCACGCTTTCCTGGCCCTAGGAGTTTTGTCCCGGGATGAGGACTCAGCCAAGCCAAAGCAGGATTTTCCAGTCCACGGCATCTCATTCCCAAAAGGGTGGTGGGGAGCAGCACCCTGTGCCCAGCCTGGAAATATGCTGCCAGCATCCCCAGCTGGGAGAAAAGTCCCTTTTCCAGAGGGAGGAAAACCACATGGATTAGCATCAACGCCGAGAGGACGGAGGAGTCAGCAGCCGGTGGCGGGGAAGGGCCGGCTTGACTCGCCCAGCCGAGCAGGGGGCCCAGCTCTCGGGGTGCCCCGCGGCCGTCTGGGCGCATGGGGGCTGCTCCCCCCGCACCGGGGAAATCAGGTTGAACCTCCCTTGTTTCCAGCCAACCCTGTAATTAGCGCTCGGCCCATGATGGCAAGCAGGATCCGGCCCTGGGAAGGAGCCGTGGCCGCCTCGGGGTGTGAAGCAGAGATCAGCTGAGCCCAGAAAACTCATCGCAAACCTGGCCGGCGAGTAGGCATCGCCAGCCGGGGCTTGCCATCAGTCTCCATGTGCTCCCCCCGTTTTCCCTTCTCATTCCCAGCCCTAGCGGTGCTGCCCCAGGGCTCTTGCAAAGGGTGATCCAGCCCCACGGGGACCCCGTCTGCAGGCACGGATCCACCCACAAGGGCTTTGCCACCCCCCTGAGTGATGCCCAAATCCCAGATCCCTCCTTCCAAGGTGGCTGCGCTGGGGACGAGCACCCTCCAGCCCGAGGACAGGGGATTCACTGCCACCTGACCCTCTCCCCAAAACCCGGGGGGGGCTTTGCCACCCTTTCTGGGAATGGCCTTGACCGTGGGGACCCCGTGGCGGTGACTCAGGGGTGCCAGGGGTTGTGAAACAGGCCTGGGATGGTTTGGGAGACGCCTCCACACAGCCCCGCCAAACCCAGCTGCCCCGGGGAGCCCGTCGGGGGAACAAGCCACGACAGCGTCTGGGCTTTGCGCGGCGGCCGACCCGTCAGGCAGGTTTCCCGGAGCAGCGAGCCGAGCCAGCGAGAACCATCCAGGGCCGGGCATGCCCCTCTGCCTGCTCGCAGGCTGACGGAGCCCCCCCGGCTCCCTCCTCACCGCCGAAGCCATGCGGGCGGCTGGGTTGCTGCTGGCTTGGGCGCTGCTGCATCCCGCCGGCACCCAGCAATGCCATCTCGCCGGCCCCGGCGGCGTCCTCCGCTTCACCGACACGCACGCCGAGATTCGGGTGCCGGCGCTGCACCGGGTGCCCAGCTCGCTCGATCCCCTCTACGGCCTCGTCCGGCGCTGCCTGGACCTCATCCAGCAAAACCCCCTGCCCACAGGTGAGCCTTGAGACGGGGAACCGGGACCACACCGTCACGGGTGCCGGCACCACCGGAGCTTTGCTGGCTCCAATCCCCATGTCCGGAGCTGCCCTGGGGGGGTTCTGAGCTGCTTCCCAGAAGAGATGCTCCCTTCATCCCAGCCTGGCTGCCCAAGGAGGTTTGGGGGTGCATCGGGTGGGACCTCTTTTACCGGCGCCACGGTTTCTTTTGCAGAGCTGCTCAGGGCGGCCCTGAACAACCCCAGCTCGGTGCGGACATCGCAGGTGAGCCGGGACGCAGGGTGGGGGTTCCCACGGGGATGGCACCCACCTGGGATGGGGCACCTGGGCACACGGAGCACCCCAAAAGCTGGGTGCATAGGTGCTGACCGGGCTCTCCCGTCACATAGGTGGTGCAGTATGAGCTGGGCTACGTTGTCTGCGCCGCGGTGGCTCTGCTCTTCACCGTGGCTGTGCCGGTGGCCGGGATGTGCTTCTGCTACTGCCGGAGCCGCCGGCGCTGCGGGGGCCGCCTGCGTGCCCACCGGCGCTCGCTGGGCTGCCGCCGCCACTGCCTGCTGGCCTGCCTGTCCCTCACCTCCCTCGTCATCCTGTGAGTCCCCCTCGTCCCAGGGTGGGGGGATCCGTGTCCCATGGGGACGGGACTGGGAAGCTCTGTCGGGCAGCCCCGTCACCGCCTGCTTGTCCCTGGCAGGATCAGCGTCATCTGCGCCTTCGTCACCAGCCAGAGGGTGAAGGGGCAGATGGAGCCGGGGCTGGGGGCTGTGCCGGCCACCCTGCGCACCCTGCGGCAGCACATCGCCAACGTCCCCCAGGTGGGTCCCCTAGGAGCCTCCCCCAGCCCGGGGTGCAGCTCAGGGATGGCTGTGTTTCCCTCACGGAGTAATTTGGGAGGCGAGAGGAGGCAGCGTGGCTGCATTAAAAATGTATTTTGAATGGCAATGTGTGGCTTCCACCCCTCCCGGCGGCTGCTATCCCCGGCTGACCGGCTCCTCTCTCCTGGCAGGGGGTGCAGATGGTGGTAGACCAGTTCGAGGTGCCCCGACAGCAGATAAACTCTGATCTGGGCGGTAAGCACTGCGCCGGGCAGGGGTGGGCCCCATCCCGAGCTTCCCGCTGGGATGAGATGGTGACGGGGTGCCTGATGCCTTGCAGGGCTCAGCCGGAGCGTTGGGGTCTCCATCCATGCACAGCTGAAGGCGATGACCTATGCGGCGCTGGCGGACCTGCAGGACAGGGCTGGAGGTACGGCTGAGCGTGGCTCTCCCCGGGGCCGGTGCCGAAGCCTCGCCGGAGAGCCGGGGCGGCCGAGCGGAGCAGCGTGAACTAGCCCTGGGCTTTCTCTTTAAGACCTACAGACCTCGCTGCACCATTTACAGATTCTCGACAAGACGGCGCGGGCGCTGGCATCGGCACGGGCCGAGCTGGAGCCGGTGCTGCGGGAACAGCGTCGGCGCGTGGTCACGCTGCTGGACGACCCGCGCTGCACCTCCTGCGCCAGTGTCCTGGGCAGGGCACAGAGCCTGGAGCTGGGTGCCGACTATGGCAAGGTGGGATGGGGTGCTGGTTCCTCACCATCATCACCACCACCACCCCTCCGGCAGCTCCGAGGCTCACGGGTTGCTTTTTCTACCCCAAGGTGCCATCGGTGGAGAAGGTTTTGAAGGCGCTGGCTGGTCTGCCCCGAAGCGACTTTGCGGAGATGATTCGCCAGGTTGGGGGTGTTGGGGTGCAGCGGGGGGGGTCTGGTGCCTGTGGGCAGCCCTGTCTGAGGTGCTCAGCACCCCCTCTTTCCTTGCAGGGCAATGGCACCTTCAACTCCATCCCGGAGCTGGCTGTGGAGAGGATGGCACAGGTCATCCAGGGTGAGTGGGATGGCTGGACTGAGCGGGGACACCCTCCATGGGGCAAATCCCAATTTGGGGACATAGGGTGGGAGGCGGGGACCATCCAGCCCTCCAGCACGGCCTTGGCTTCACAGATCTGCGGGATGAGATGACCCACATGACGGAGAAGGTGCAGTCCATCGCCAATGGCTTTCCCCTCCCTGACTACACCCGGCCTGTCAGCGAAGCCCTGGTGAAGGCAGAGGACAGGAGCCAGCCGTACCTCCGGGAGGTGGAGCGCTTTGAGCAGTACAGGTGACACCAGGGAGCAGGAAGGGGTGCAGGGGATGCAGCAGAGATGGGGGCCAAGCCCCACTCCAAGCCCCAGCTGGTATGTCGGCCCCATATCTCAAGGCTGTGCCCTGCTGCTCTTTCCTCCAGGTGGATCGCGGGGACGGTGCTGTGCTCCATCATCCTCCTCATCCTCACCTGCAACGTGATAGGGATGGTGCTGGGGTCATACGGGCTCTCTAAGCGGGAAGACCCAAGCGACTACGAGTGCCGAGGAGAAGCTGGCGCCAAGTTTCTCCTGGTGTAAGCATCTCTCTGGGTGCTGGGGGGGGGGCTGTGGCCATCTCCCCCCGCTCCCAAAACAGAGGGACAAAGCCAAGGGAGGGACCTGGAGCTGGCTGAGCGGAAAGGCTTTTGAAGCCACTGCCTGCGCCAGCGGGTTTGGGAGAAGCCGCTCCTCCCTGGGAGCTGGCAGCTCCCGCACCCCAGCCCCGCTGCCCGGCACACCCCACTCCCGCAGGCTCTTCCCAGGCAGGCCGGCGTGCCCGGGCGCGGGAGGGAGCCGCGGGGCTGCAGCCGGCCGGGCAGGTCCCCACAAGCCTTTCTGCCCGCTCGGGTCTGCAAAGCTGCCGCCGGCACCTCCTCTCCCTCTTTCAGCGGCGTGGGCCTGGCTTTCCTGTTCTCCTGGCTCCTCATCCTCCTGGTTTTCGCCACCTTCCTGGTTGGGGGCAACATCCAGACGCTGGTTTGCAGGAATTGGGTCAACCAGGAGATTTATAAGGTGGGTGGCCACGCATCCACCCATCGCCCCACAAATCTCTGCTTGTTTGCACCAAAATGCCTCCAAACTCTCTGCGTCCTCCCCCTAAACCCATCCAGAAAAGCCCCATCCTAGACCAGAAGATTAAGTTTAGGATTAAGTCCTTAGATTTGCATCAGCAGCAGGGAATTGCCCTCCTGTTGTTAATTTGCTCAAGGTTAATTTGCTCCTACCTGCAGGACCCCTGCCCTCTGGTCATTTGGGGATCCTTGGGGTGCTCGGGGCCAGCGGCACGCTGCGATGGGGCTGGGAGCAGGGCTGGGAATGGGACCAGGGCTTTGTCCCGTGGCCGTACACGCACAGGCAGGTGCCTGCATGGGGCTGCCCACAGCTTTCCCTCCGAACACCACCCGGCAAGGCTCTGCGACGGGGATAATACAAATAAAAGCCAGATTAGCTCTGGCTGGGAGGGGGTACCCCAAAACACACCTGCGAGGGCAGAGCACCCCCAAAATCATTGCTGGGAATGCCTGTGCCTGACCCTGACCCTCTTTTTCCTTTCATTCGGCCCAGTTCATCGACACCCCTGGGAACCTGCCTCCATCCATGAACCTCACCCGCCAGCTCAACCTCAGGAGGGACTCCAACCTCAGCGCCGTGTACCGGTGGGTGCTGCGGGAGCCCACCTCTGCCCCTATACATTGGAGGGCTAATCTGGGGTCATGCCACCCATGTCCCTTTGCTTTCCAGGGAGTGCAAGAGTGGTGCGGGGCTGTGGGAGGTGCTGCAGCTTGAGAGGTCCTACGACCTGGATGAGCATCTAAGAACTCCCAAGGTGAGGGCTGGCTGCAGCCAGAGCTTCTGGTAACAGTGTGAGGATGCACAAGCTTTACTGGGGTTACTGGGATCGAGCTGTCTGGCCCCAACACTGCAGTGTCCCCTGCGTCTCACCCCTGCAGTACACGGCCGATTTCCAAAAACTCCTGGCCGACTTCACGGCGCGCCTGGGTGACGTGCGGCTCCTCCGCAGCGAGGGCAGGCAGGACCTGGAGAGCTTCGCCCGCAGTGGCATGGACGAGGTGGACTATGGGCGTTTCCAGGAAGAGGTGAGGGGATGCTCGTGGGGTGTTGGTCCCTGCTGTGGTGGGCAGGATGTGGTCCAGCCACACCACAGCTGGCTTTGAGGGTTGGATTTGGGCAGCCACCAACTCCCATCTTCCCCAGATGAAAAATCCCGTGGTGCAGACCAGCCTCCCCGGCTTGGCGAGGAGCCTCGAGGGGCTGCAGAAAATGCAGGTGAGCAGTGGGGTGAGTGGTGGGGGCTGCCTGTGTGCCCATGGGGACGTCTTCACCCCACTGTCCTCCCACAGAGGAACAGCACGGTGGCGGGGCGGCTGGCTGCCGAGGCCCAGGCCCTGTGGCAGATGCAAAACTCCACGGTGCAATCGCAGGAGGCTTTGGTGGTGAGTCCGTGCTGGGCTGGTGGCTCACAGTGCTGCTGGCGTTTGCCCAGTGGTGTCCCTGTGAAAGGGGCAGCAGGGCTTTTGCACCCTTCTCATCTTCCTGTCCTGCAGGCAAAGCTGGGGGAAAGCGTCCAGTACCTCTCCCGCTTGGCACCACACCTCCAGGTACCTGTGCAGTTTCTTTCAGCTCTGAAAAATATGTGGTGCCCTATGGGTCCTGCCTGACAGGTACAGGGTGATGGGAGAGCCAGGAAAAATGCCATCTGGGGAGGATCGGTCTCCATTAGTGATTAGATTTCCCGCTGCAAATCAGAAATCCCCCTGCAGCACTCGGGACATTTCAGCGTCCCTGGGAGAGCCATCCCACGGCGTTTAATCTCGCCCGCTCCCTGCCAGGGGGTTTCTCTGCTCGGGGCAGGTCCCTCTTTCCCTGCTCTCCAGCAACCAGACCCAATTTGAAGCTGGGCACGTGCACAGCGCTGCACACCCTGCTCCTGACACCCCTGGGGCACCCATCCTGCTGCTCAGTGCTCTAAGGATGCTCTGCCCTTTCCATGCTTCCCCAGGAGCGGGTGAAGACGACACTGGCCACCACAGCCTCAGTGGAAGCCCGGTTACCTGTGCAGGCCCAGCAGATCCTCCGGCAGGTGAGCCGGGGCTGGATTAGCCCTTGGGGTACAAAATTCCCCATAGTGAGAATGAAAGAGTAAGAACGGGGTGCTGCAAGAGGGGAAGGGGCACCTGAAGCCTCCAGCCTTCATTTCCGAGCCCGACATTAGCCCATAGCTGGTTGGAGCAGGGCTGGAGCCAGGGCTGGAGCCAGGCTGGGAAGCACAGTGCCTGCCCTCCATACTGCCTTCCCTCTGCCCAGGAGATCGGCTGCTTCACGAGGAAGGAGCTGCGGTACTTGACACAGTACCTGAACTGGGTCGGGCAGACGGTAGGTGCTCACCTTGGCCACAGATGGATTCTTTGGGGCCAGGAGCCCCTGGGGATGCTGCATGCAAGCCCCTTGCTGAGCTGAGGCAGCAAAATGCATCCCCGCCATGTCAGAAGTGGGTTTGCGCCTTGACTCCACTTCTTGTTCCAGCTGAGGGAGGACGTGGCTTCGTGCCAGCCACTCGCCACAGCCCTGGACAATGGGCGGGTGATTCTGTGTGACCGCATCGCCGACCCCTGGGTAAGGATCCCATCCCCATCCCTCCATGGGGGTCCGGCAGGGACCTGTGTGGTGCAGCATCCCACCACCAAGCAGCACAAATTCAGGGTAGCCAGGGCTGACAGCAGCCCTGACACCCCCACACCACCAGGACTGGCCGCTGCAAAGCTCTCCAAACCCCTCCAAGAGCCTGGGAGCTGCCTCCCCCCATGCAGCAGCTCAGTGGGGACCCCCATGCTATTTCCTTGCAGAACGCTTTCTGGTTCAGCCTGGGATGCTGCACCTTCTTCCTCATCCCCAACATCATCTTCGCCATCAGGCTCACCAAACACTTCCGCCCCATCCGCAACCGGCTCATGTAAGAGGCGGGCATGGGGTGGGCAGGTGGGCTGCCTGGGGTGGGAGGATGCAGGGAGGGGAGATGTGGGCTCCTCCTCGACCCCTGATGTTTTCCTCCTTCTCCTTCTCCAGCTCTACAGGTTCAGAGGAAACCTGTCCCTTCCACATCCCCCGTGTCACAGCGCTCAAGCTCTAGGACTGGGGGTCTGCCGGGTGTGGCGGCGTGCCCTGCACCCAAGGAGCTCCCATCAAACTGTGCCCAAGCATTGCTGGGCTCTGGGTGCCTCCAACGTCTTGCAGGGCTCCAGCTCCTTCTGACATCTCTTTCTCGGTGTCCTTCGGGGTCTGAGCAACCTTCCCAGGCACGGGTCACACATCTCCATGCGCCACGGAGCTCCAGGTCTCTCTGTGTCTCTTCCTCAGCCACCTTCAGGGTCTGAGCACCCATCAGGGACGCTCCCGGAGCCCAGCTGATCCAGGGCACAGGGGAAGGTTCCCTGCAGCTCCGGCTAACAAACAACCAGCAGACCCCGCAGGGAAGGACACCTGCCTGCTGCCCCATGATGCTTCCCCACCCCCGGGGCAGTAGGCACATTAAAGTCCTCCCCAACCAAACCTGCCACCGCCTGCTTTATTTCATGGCCACCATCTCCCCCCACCTTTTCCACAGGGCACCCATTCAGGCCTGGGAGGTGGGTGGCAGCCCCGAGGGGGAGAAGGCCTGGCCCAGCCTACCTGCTCCCGCAGGAGGCCTCAAAGGCACTGGGGCCCAGGCCTGCCCTGTGGGCAGTGCCAGGCCAGGCTGGGCCTTCCCAGGGCAGGGGGCAAGGCTGCGGCCGAGGGGACTCCCGGGGCTGGGAGGGCTCCAGACCTGCTGGGGCTGAGGGGAGACCACGGCTGGAGGGACTGCAGGGCTGGGGGAGGCCCCAGGATGGCAGCTGAGAAGCCGCTGGGCTCCAGGGCTGAGGGGAAGCCAGGGCCTGGGGGAGCTCCAGGGTCAGGCTCTGAGAAGGTGGCTGGGCCCAGGCCTGGCTACAGGGTCTGGGCCAGGGCCTGGCTACCGGCTCTGGGCCGGGGCCTGGGCCTGGAGGAGCTCTGGGCCTGGGCCTGGGCCTGGAGGAGCTCTGGGTCTGGGTCTGGGTCTGGGTCTGGGCCTGGGCCTGGGCCTGGGCCTGGGGGAGCTCCAGGGGTGGGCCCAGGCCTGGCTACCAGGGCTGGGCCCACAGAACCCCCATCTCCAGCCCACCAGAGGCCCAGCACACATAACCGCACTCCCACCAGAGGGCTGGGGGGGGTGGTCTTCCTGGCCCTCCAGGTGCTGTTAATTAGAGCTTAATTAGAGGTAGCAACTCAGAGGCAAAACTACAGGTTAATGTGGGGTATGCTGTAGGTAGGTTCTGGCTCTTCTCCCTCTCCCAAGGAAGCCCAGGCAGGGCTTTTGACTCCTGGTTTATAGCATTGATGGCTTTATGGTGTGAAATTCCAGCTTTGCACTCCTATCCTTCATCCCCTGATTTCAAAGCGCTTTGTCCAACTAGCAAATTATTTACAAAATCTATACAGGAGTTAGCTGATCAGTGCCTTCCAAGCGAGGGAGGATTTCCCAGTGTTTCCCTCACCAAAATACTCTGTTTGCTAACCAGCAGAGAAATTCCCCATTTTTATGCATTATTAAAAGGCTATTGCTACCCACAGCCAGAAATAATGCGTAAAATACCTGTTTTATGCATTATTTAGGTCATTGCTACCTAGAGCCAGCTGGTTTTATGCAGTACTTGCCTGCAGAGGTCATCATTGCAAAGGCTTTTTGCAAAAGGGATTTGGGGAGCTGAAGCCCAAAGGAGGATTTCTGCATGCACCCCCATGCCCAGGGGTATCCTCCACCCATCTGTAAACTGTCCAGTGGTGTCATCTGCAAAAATCAACTTTAAAGTGGAGTATTTTGTGGTCAGAGGAAGGGTGGTGGTGGGGAGAGCCAGGGGTGCGGAGAAGCAATGTTGGTGGTACCTGGGATTCAGTCAGAAAAGATGTCCACGACTCTTCTGCTCCCAGCTGGGTTTATTTTGAAGGCTTACAATCATGAAATTCTGAGATAATTAAAAGGGAAAGGTCTGCCTCATTTTTATAAGCCCCTCTCAACAGTAGTACTACATTTTAGGTAAAGTAATACCCACTATGTGGTGCAGAAGAGCAAAGGGATTATCTACTTTAAATGGTAAGTAACATAAATGCAATTATATTTATTTAGCTGATCCATTGATTTAAAAATGCTACAGGTTTGCAGACAAACGAGCTGAATTCAGCTGGCTCTTCTTCCTAAAGTTATTTCTTGTAGCTGGGTCACAATAAATAATGGATAAGCACAGAGTTAGGCAACGAATAACAGAGGAATTCACCCCAAAACAGATGCGTATTATAAATATGTGTGGCCACCACTGCCATCTCTCTGTTCCCTGCCTGGGAGGTAGATGGATTAAAAATGTGAGCAGGTGCATCTCTGAGTTAATAGTAAATCACCAACGAATAATGCAGAAAATTGGCCTAAACCAACTGGAGGGCACTTTATTTTTTAGGAAAAAAAAAAAAAAAAAAGGGAAGACATAGCTGGATAATGATTCATCACTCAAAACAAGGTCATGGTTTATGATTAATCTCCAATCCCTCCCCAAAGCGACCCCCCCTACATGGGCCCACTCACCTTCCCTCTGCTTGATTACTTGTATTGATAAATTAAAGACTGAAATTTCCAGCTGCTGGGTGTGGTAATTTTATTATAAAAAGTGTGTATCTCCTCTGTCAGAGGTGGTTTTTTTTTTTCTATCTCAGTTTGTCTGGGACCTGTGTTCTGGGCACTTCTAAGGACTTAACTAAATTGGTGTTGATTAAACCACTTCCCTTCTCAAACCCTCCTCTCTTGAAATTCAACTCCTGCGATGCCTCACCTGGCACGCCTTCCTCAGGCTCTACCCACTGACCCTGAGAAGTGTCTATAATTAATATATAGAAGATCAATAATTCAAAGGTCTGAAGGGCAACAGCATTGTTGCCTCTCCCTTGCTGGGTTGTGTCCGTGGTGGAGAGCCACGTGCTCTGCTCAGCCCAGGCGTGGTTCCCCACCAACACCTATTTTCTCTTCTCTATTCCCGGAACTGAGGAGAAATACAGGAAAAGCACTTGCAGCCAATTCTGCCAGAATCAGCCTATTTCTGGAGTTAAAATAGTATTCAGATTTACTATTGTTATTTCATTTCCCCTTTTTCTTTTTCTTCCCATTCTTCAAGGAACGCCAACCTCTTTTTTTTTTTCTCCAGAAAAAGCATCTGTGACCTCTTCCATCTGGTTTTCTCATCATCCCCTGAAAACAATTCAGAAAGCTCAGATACAAAACAGCTGCTGTGAAGAGTTGTTCAAAACTGCATTCCCATCCCAGTCCCCAAAAATGTTCATTTTAAAGCTAATTGTCCAGGAGTGCTCCAGCCGTTAGTGAAGGAGCAGTAAGACCCCAATTCTCAGCTTTATTTCATTTAATCTCAGCCAAGGAGTTGACATAATTATATCAAACTTTCTTTTTTTTGTTGTTGTTGAACGACAGATGACCTAATGAATCCTCAGCAGAATAACGCAAGTTCCCAAACAGGCTAAGCTTTGTGAGAAATCAAGTCCCAGAGGCTTTGCTCCAGCTTTCTTTGTTTTTAACATGACAAGCTCCTTGGATCACTGACACCACAGAAATATTTTGGACGGCACAAATATTTCAGGCCAGAATATGGACAAGAAAACACCCTGGGAAAAATAAACGGTGTTTTATTATTAGTGCTAATTATTACTTGCTATTTAACAGCTGCGGATGAGGCTTTGCTTGCAGGAAGCTTCCTTGTGCCGAGCCCGGTGTGAACAATTTGCCCAGTGTCCCCCTGGCTCAGGATAAACAGCCAGTCCCGACCCGCTGCTGTAAATGCAAAACTAATTTCCTCCTGTTTCTGTAGTTTGATCATTGTTCCTTCCCTAGAGCCTCACTGGGCTTGCTGAGAAATGCACTGAATAACAAGCCAGGGGCCAAGGTCACCGGAGCTGCTGGGAAAAGGACACATCAGAGTTGTGTAGTTCAACCAGATGTGGCTTTAGGAATAGTTATATATATAGAGAAAAAAAAAAAAAAATCTCTGCCCATCATTGGAGCAAAACACCGTTGCCCAAGCTGGGGTTTGTCCTCCGGTGCTGCTCCCGCATGTGGACTTGGAGCAAGGTTTATGTTCATCATCTTACAAAGCATTTTCCTCCACGCTCTCTAAGCATTGCTATGACAAAGTGCTTTGCAGCCCGTGCTTGACACCGCTGGTTTTTTGCTCTTGGTGGCACGGAGATCGCGGCAACTCCAAGCCCTGAAAAGCCGTGGGGCTGCTTCTCTTGTAACTCAAGCCCTCTGCAGAGATTTAATGTGACTTTTGTTGTCCTGGCTTTCTCCACGCAGGCTGCAGGCCCTGGTGTTCGCACTGTGTTGGGAGTTGCTTTGGAACAGTCAAGGAGATCAAGTTAAGGAGAAATCCTTTAGGGGAGTTGTTGGCTCTGGCATCTCCGCTCAGCCCCTGAAGCCAGCACATCTCACCTCCAGACTGTGGTAACTAGATGGTCCTACTGTGCATAATCTTTGCTGCTATTTATTAAAAAAAATTGCTAGCTGGGGGAACAAACGTCATTTCAAAACGCTTCCTTCTCCACACCCTGGTCAAAACTCAACTTCCTACACAGCTTTGTTTCCTAGGCTGGCCATTCCTGTGGCATCATCTTGGGTCAGAGGTAGGAATATTACCTGGTTTTTTTCAATCGCATTGGCTAAGGGCGAGTTAAAAAACCCAAGCCTCATCTGAGTACATCAGGCACTTATACCCCAGTGCATCCATCGTAGAAATACCTTAGGGGAGATGCTACGAATCTCAGTTTCTCATAAATAAAAACATTTGCAATCTCAGCTGCCTTCAAGCACCAGCTAAAAACCAGCCGTCATGGCTGGAGATAACCCTCTTGGATGATCCCAAGCATTATTTACACCAGCTGAGAGAGAGCATGCAGCATTTAAGCTAACGACGCCGTTCCTACATCGCTTGCATCCCCTCTGCTCGGCGCCGAGGTAGCCATGGAGATGACTACAGAGAGCATCGTGCCCATGACAACTCTGCATGAGCATCTCGAGCATCTTTGGAGCAGCCTTGTCTCTCCCCGGGATTTTCCTCGCTCCAGACAGCAATTATTGTCTTGTTCTTGCTCCCACGCAGGTGATGGTAAAGCTTTCCCCCATCAGCAGCTCCCCTTCCAAGATAAAAGGGTGGAGAATTAAACATATGGAGCAGATTTGGCATATAATGCTGGAATATTTGGTATATAATGTCTCTTTGGTATATAATGTCAGCATAAACTTCATAAAGAGCCTTTAATTTGTTGCTGTAGGGGAAAGAAAAGTTTTGGACTAAGTCACGCGTGATCTTGGGTCAACATCCCAGCTGGAAGATGCTCCAAAATGGATGGAAAGGTGCACATCATGTGGGAAACCCTTTCAATAGATTAAAAACCCTAATGGCTAAAAATCTGGCCCGCTTTCCCCCATGGGCACACATTTCCCAAGCCCAGTTTGTCTTTGCTTATTCTCATTTATAGATGGAGAAAAAGGGGATGAACCCATAAAGCCAGCTCCAGCCCTAGGAACCCTTTATATGGAGGGAGAGGGGGAAAATCAGGGTGGAAACGTACTGACCGGCTCAGCTAAGAGGATTTGCACGACTGTTTTGTGAGCAAGTTGGGTTTAATCATCTCATCCTCACCGAGCATATGAGTTAGAAATCAGGTCATGGAACGCGAAAGCTCAATTTATTCTCATGTGACTAAATGAGGCGAAGACCTGGACCAAAATTATGTATAGAAAAGAAAAACCACATCGCTAAGAGAAAAATGTAACAATTATTTTAAATATTTCTCCATCTCCAACCTGGTCCTTGTTTCAGTCTGTTTGTTCTATTACTTGACTTATTTTTTTAATAATTAAAAATCAAACAATTGTATGTGTTTCCTGGGGTTCGGTTTTCCCCATCTCACCCCACAGCCCCTATTCCCACCAGGAAAACCGACTTATCCCGCCCCTTTCCCAACACAACCCAGCCAGGAATCCACAGGCAGCCCCGAGGACCGTGGCATTAACCCTCCACCCATCGCACCTCCGAAGGACGATGCTGCTGCCCGCAGCTCCGCTTGGGGAATACAACATTTAAATACGTCAGCTGGAATTTCAGCACGCTCCTACAAGCCCTCGGCACACAGCTGACGCATTCCGGGACAGGAGCAATTCTCCAAAGCGAGATCCGAGGCTGGCACAGATGACTGATGTAAAAACGATGAAAATGGCAGCGCCTTCGCCCATCCCGGGTGTGCCCTGGTTTATTTTTAAGAAGGTGACCTCAGCGCTGCCACGTTATGTCATGCGACGTGCTTACGCCGCTGCCTCTGATCTTGGAAAGTCTTCTGAGGGGATTGCAAGTTAAAAATAAATAGGAGGGAGGCAAAGGAAAGCCTCCCAGTGACTCATACGTTACAAGCCCTGCGGCGAGGAAAAAAAATAATACAGATATTCAGCTTTTCCTGTGAAGGAGCCAGTAGGTGGGTATTGCACCGCTCGGGGAAGTTTATGGGAAGCTGGCGTATGGCATTGATGGGAAAGTTTTTGTTCCGGCAGATTTATGGAGGGGCATCGTGTTTTAAAGGAGCCCAAACACCGGGCTGTCCTCGTCTGTTTGAAAAACAGGAGATTTATTGATAGGAAAGGACATAACGAGCCCTTTCTGCGAAGGGTTACGGCTCTTCCCCGCACACAGCAGCGAATTGTTCAGCCCGGAGGCACGAACCCAGCGTGTCCTGCAGTGCCCGCTCCCAAGGCACAGGGACATTTCTAAAACAAATGCTGGGCTGAAACCAAATCAGACAGCAAACATCTTCCTCGAACAAGCATGACTCACATTTCCCATAAAGTAATCCAGCAGGGGGGCCCAAATAACCAAACTTGATTTTTTTTTCCCCTGCTTCAAAGCACTTTTATTACCAGTGCTTATCCCAAAATGAAAAAGTATTTCCAAAAAAGGCTTTTTTCAATTTTTTTTTTTAAAGTAAAAGCTGTTCTTTTTACCTTCTAGTTCACCTGGGTGACGCCACCAACCCTGGGAGGCGGTGGAGGCACATTTTTGGGAGCCGTGTCCCATGTAGGTTATCTTCTAAAGATGCAGTGCATCACTGGGAAGGCATCAGCCTGCGGCCAGGGAGGGTCCCATCCGTAAGGCGCTTACGTAGGTCCTGGAATAGCAGCAAGCACACGGGAAGAAGTTATTACACTCCTAATCAGCTTGTAGCAGCTGGATGAACATTTGTAGCCGTTTTAAGACAGTTGTCTAAGAGTAAAGAGAAGGAGGGCGCGTGCAGCCTCCAATATTTTATATTTCAGTCGCTGCTCCCTGCAGAAGAGAAATTCATATTAAATTAATTTGGCTAATCTGCTTCCTCGAGGATCCACCTTTGTCTTTGAAACACAACAAGAAAAAGACTTGCCTTATTTGCTACTTTCCCCCCCCCAAAAAAAAAACCACCTTTACAGTCCCTGGCTGGAGCCTCCCACCAGCAGGCAGATGCCCGCAGGATCCTGTTGCCTCTAAGTCACATCTGCCCGTGGATCGCGTTGCAAAAAGACATCACCGGCGAGGAAAGCAGATCGAAACGGAGAGGACAAACGCCTCCCCCGCATCACGGCTGCAATGAGTCCCATTTACCAGCGCAGTCATAAACCGATTGATTTTTTCCATGCTAGCTTTGCACTCCTTGGCTTTGCAACAGAGCTGCATCTGTCCAAAAAAAAAAAAAACCAAACCAAAAACCCAAAAATCGCTCCTGGAAGCAACACGGGATGTTGCATGGAAAATTTGGGTTGCTTGCTTTTCCCCCTCGACGGTTCCTCTCCTGGCACGTTGTTTGTGCCCTTACGTGCCGCTGGGATTAGGGACTTGCTGGGACTTCTCCCCATCACAGGTTGTGTAACTGCGTGCTGACGATACTCTGCAAGTGCCTGTATTTAATGTCCTGCTCCAGCCAGTTTTGCCTCCTGGCCTGTTTTCATCCATGGCAAAAGGCTAAAAATTTATATTCCTTTTATCTTTTCTTTTTCCCAGGAAAACTTATGGTTGTCAAGAGCAAAGGAGAAACGCTGCCTGTAAGCTGCACTTCCCTCTTGTGCCCTTTAATACCGAATAGCAGCACAGGTAAAGATTCCTACGCAGCGCAAGGAAACCCCCTTTTTCTACTAAAAATGGGCCAAAAATAACGTTTCGTTTCTCTCAGTGGGGAGCTGCCCTTCCTGGGGCCTGCAGGGCTGCGAGCCTCGGCGTAGCTTTACCCCATTCGCACAACGAAGCCCTCACCACCAGAGAAAATGCAAAATACCCTAATAAGGCTTCAATTTTTTAATTACACACGGACATGGGAAAATAACAGCCTGACCAAGCAGCATCTTTCTTTTTTGCTGGGAAGTGAGTGCTCCCGGCACTTCCCTTCCACGCGCTCCCATTTATTCGCCACATTGCATTTTCTCTCCTCTCATCCAGGCAGGAGCTGAGTATTACCGAGACATCTGGTACCCAAGAAAAAAACCAAAGTAGAGCATTTTAACTTAAAAGAAACTATTCTGGGGCGAGACCAGAACACAAACCAGGTTCTGCACGATGCATTTCATTAACCCACTGAACATAGCGCTTATTTCAACTTATTTTTGCCTTTGGAGGGTTTAAAGAGGTTTCTCGATGAGCTAAGTGTGATTTGAGATGGGGTGAGCTTGAGCCCAGATTTTTTCCCCCCCATCTCCAGGGAGTGATGGTGGGATGGGGAGAGGCTGTGACCTCCAAACCCCACCAAATTACCCCAAAACCCCAGTAAATCTCCCTCAAACCATTTTAATGCCTTCCCCTGCCTTTCCAAGACACGGCTGATTCTCCGAGCAAGTCCACAGTTATGTGAATAAAATTGTTTTGCATGAATTAAAGCAAAAAAAAAAAAATCAATGAGAAGCAATGAAGCAGGGTCAGATGAACCCTGGTCCTTTCCCAGCTCATCATTAACCCGAAGTCAGCGTTTTCCATTTGTTATGAGAAAAACCCATCCCATTAATGTTTTCTAACTTGGCATGAACTCCCATCGCACTTAACGTCCCATTATTTCCTTCAGCCCCCGCCGCTGCCCGAGCTGCGGCTGAAGAAGGGCCAAACCTCCGGAGGAGATCAATGCAGCTCTTGGCTTGCTGCCGGGAGAAATTTTACCCCGAGATGCTAAAGAAACCGTGTGGGGCATGGCTCCGTCTGACAATGGATGAAAAGCTGGGCATGAGCCGGCCATGGGCACTGGCAGCCCAGAAGCCAACCCTGCCCTGGGCTGCACCAGGAGAAGCGTGGCCAGCGTGGAGGGAGGGGATTGTGCCCCTCTGCTCTGCTCTGGGGAGAACCCCCCTGGAGCCCTGCGTCCAGCTCGGGAGCCCTCGGCACAAGGAGGACATGGAGCTGTTGGAGCGGGGCCAGAGGAGGGCTACTAAAATGATCCGAGGGGCTACTAAAATGCTCCGAGGGCTGGAGCCCCTCTGCTCTGGGGCCAGGCTGGGAGAGTTGGGGGTGTTCAGCCTGGAGAAGAGGAGGCTGCGGGCAGAGCTGAGTGCGGCTGGTCAGGGCTTCAAGGGGGCCCAGAGGAAAGGGGGGGACAAGCTTTTTAGCAGGGCCAGCTGGGACAGGACAAGGGGGGATGGCTTTAAACTGAAGCAGGGCAGGTTTAGACTGGATCCAAGGCAGAAATTCTTTCCAGTGAGGGTGGTGAAACCCTGGCAGGGGTTGCCCAGAGAGGGGGTGGAGGCCCCATCCCTGGGAACATCCCAGGCCAGGTTGAATGGGGCTGTGAGCAACCTGATGTGGTTCAAGGTGTCCCTGCTCCTGCAGGGGGGTTGGACTAGATCCCTTCCAACCCAAAACATTCTATGATTCTATGATATACTGGTTTGGGTTTGGGTTTTGGTTTGGGTGCTAACTTCCACAGTAAATTAAAGATTAATTAGAAGTCAAGAGGCTGCTCCTGCTTTGATTTGCAGCCAGGATCCAACAGAATTTCTCTATCTCCCCAAACAAGACCAGAACTCCCTCTGCAATATATTATTATGGAAAAATTCTGGGTCTTAGAAGCCATGATGAATTAATCCCAACCATTCCATTCCTGGAGCTGTATTTTCCTTCTTTTCCTGGCTTTGGTTTTCGACAGCCCACTGAAGAATATTTAAACCAAACCCAGGAAACCCGGAGCCATCAGCGCATTCGCACAAGGAATAAATACGCCTGCATGTCACAGGAGAGACCTTCAACAGGCTCACTGACCTTAATCCTGCCCCCTGTTATTTAATTTTCTCCTTCAGAAATTAATATGGATATCTCCCCAGCAGATCCACAGCACCCAGCACAACCCATTTCCCAGCCAAACAGAAATTATTCTATTTTTTTTTAAACATAATCCAGCCAGATGGATAAACAAGGGTATGAAGCATCATGGTGGAAATCCTCTTTATGGCCAGATGTGCTCTGCGGTCCAGGGGTGGGAGCATCGCTGGGACGGCCATACCTGGCCTGGCTATTTTGGGCAGCAAAACCTCGGTAGGGTTTTGGCTCTGCCATGTAGCTGTGCCGAAATCGGTCTCAGGGCAATTAGTTTCAAACTTCATTTGCATCTCCCAACCACCCTGGGTTGCTCCCATCCTAACCCTAAAGGATAGGAATAAGTCCCCATCCTGGTCCTTCGGTCTCTATAGCCACACATACCCTTACCCTCCGAAAAAGGGTGCCCTAAGAGCCCCAGCGTGTCACGAGCATCCCCTCCCATTTTGAATTGCCTTCTGTGGCATTTCCTCCCATTAAACATCAGGGTACCTCGACATAAAGCACGACCGCTCTGCGCAGCGGTGAGTTTTACTGCTCTGGAGTGAGACAAACTCAGGAGACAAATTAATCCTTTCCCCCGCAGGTCTGAGCCTATTATATTTTCTATCCATCAACCCACAGAACATCTCTCTATTTCACAGGATAATGGATTTGGAGCTGCAGCCAGCAACCACTAAAAGCATCCTTTCCTCTCCCAGAGCCCCGACCCTGACCTTTCCAAAACCAGCCCCAAACCCTGCCGATCCCATCGATATTTCTTGAATAAACCAGCCCAGCAATTTTCCAGCCACCCATTTGGTCGCTGGTGTGGAACCCAACTTTTTGCGGCGCACGGGCCACGGTTTTCCCTGGGGAAGGAGGATGGATGCTGGCCAGGCTGTGCAGGTCCGGGCTGCGCAGAAGCCGGCTCCTCCCTCTCGCTATTTATTCCTCCCCGTGGCTCTGCGGCCAAGGCTGAATCACCTCGAACCGAGCAAGCAACGGGTTGCCAGACGGTAAGCGCCGGGGAAAATGGGACACGGGGGCTTCGGGTGGGATAAATCCAGAGGCGAGGGGGCTTTTAACACCGAGCAGCATCGCAGGGGATGGGGGGCTGCCTCCTCTCCCCGCCATCACAGCCTAAAAATAGACATTTCGGGCTCCGAAGGCGAGCCTCCTCCTTAAAAGACAGCGCTCTGCTGCTCGCCGCTGCTTGTTTATTCAGGGCTGATTCAAAGCTGCTGCTGGTGGGAAATTTCTTCCCCCCCCTCCCTAGAGCTACTTGGAGGGTTTTGTTCTTTCCCATGGCTCCCAGCTTCACAGGACTGTGCTCCCCCATTATTTGGGGGGGTTTAAAAAAAAAAAGGGGGGATTTCTAAAAACTACGGGTGGCGTTTTCAGAAAGCAAACCGCCAGCCTCCATCCCCCTTCCCTGTAGCCCCAGCCCTGATTTTCCACTCCCCACAAGCCAGGACCTTCCCAGGAGGGTCTGGACACCCCCGTTCTCGAGCATCTTGACCTTCGCCTCCGCATCGCTCCTCCGCCATCCCCTTCCCCACCTCCCTTCGTTTCTTCTCTCCCCCCAGGCACTTTAACAAGGTTATTTCCAGCGTTATTTTGGCACCAGGGTGTTGGTTTTCCCCTCCCAACCCGAAGCCGCCTTCTTGCCAGCCCGGCGCATGTAATTGCTGCTTGCGATCGCTCCTCGCACCCTCCATTTTCCAATTCCCCCGCTGCGCTTAAGGAGCGCCGGCTTTCCTCCGCTTCCCCAACACAAGCGCAGATAAAAATCGCTCCGGTAGAAATCACCTGAATTAATTTCTCATTGCCTACGTTCGCTTGCAGAGAAGGGAATCGGGGGGAGGAAGGTTTAAAAAAAAAAAAAAAATTGGGGAAGAAATACCTATGAAGCCATTCAATAATATAATTTCATAATAATATTATGGTCACACTGTAAATATTATTTCCAAGCAGAGGGAACCCAGCTCTGAGCCCGAGGAAGCAGCTCCCTGGTCCCCATCGCGTGCAGGGGGTTTGGGCCTGCGACCGCGTTTATTCGGGGTGAAGCTCAGCTGCCCGAGGAGCTCAGTAATAAAATATATTAATCACCGGTCGATCCCGAGGTGGCCGAGCCACCTTTACTTAACCCGGAAGAGGAACGTGTATCATTTTATATATGTTCCATAAATAACAGCAAAACCACAAGCCTTTGCCCTGTTTATCAGGGCTCATCTCCGAGAAGGCAATTAGAGGAACAGGTCGGTGTTGCCAGGCTGGAATATCCTCCGGGGCTTTGCCGTAAGCTGTTTTCATCCAGGGGTTGATTTTTTCCCCCTGAGAAGCTCGCTGCAGTCACATCTTAAAAAAAAAAAAAAAAAATTAAAAATTGCCAATTTGCTGCTTTTTTCCCCTATTTCCTTTTTAATTTTTTTTTTTTTTCCCCTGAGTGCCCAAGGAGCATTCACCCCTCGGAGCTTTTGCCACGTCTTTTGCCTATTTTTACCCCCCCATCTCATCCTTGCTCCCAGCGGGTGGGTGCTGCAGGGCAAGGGAGGCAGCAAACCCGCTTGAAAGCAGGCAACTTGCACCCCATTTTTTAAATTTTTTTTTTTTTTTTTTTTTTTTTTAATGAATGGGCAGCCCATGCCTGGCTTTCCTCCTCATCACAAGGACAGGCTTGTGCATCTGCCCTGCTCTTTTAATTAAGCCTCTTGCTAACGATCCCAACCAAAACACTGACATTAAAGGACCTTAATTCAAATATTTCTCGATTTGGGGAAGGGGGGTGGGGGGAGGAGAGGAAAAGCATCATTATCTGAACCCTAAGAGAGATTAATTTGCTTTTTAGGGACCGTAAACCCATAGCTACCATGCAACGGAAGAATTTCTGGCTTAAACAAGGATTTGTTCTGGCGGTTTGTGTTGTTAAGTGCAATATCTCACGAGAGACCGTCGTCTCTTACCTGCATTTAACTTATCTCTGGGTGGAGTGGTGACTCTTAAGGAAGCTGGTCCATTAGCTGCTGCTGCAAAAAAAAACCCCACTCCGGACCCAACCCTTAATTGTTTCTCGCTGTAACGTGAGCCAGCGAGAGCATCCAAAGCATCCAAGGATGCTGCGAAACGCCAACCCACGCTTTGCTGGGAATGCTTCGCTCTCCCTCCCCAGCATCCTGGCATGCACGGGAGTATTTTGGGGGGTAGCTCAGCCTTGGGCAGGGTGGAAAAAAACCACCTTTGCCATGGCTGGACTTGCGTATTAAACATGAGGGTAACAGCAATTCAATGCTCCTTGGCGTTGCAGGGAGGCATCCGAAGGGATTTTGCAGTTTGGGAGGAGTTTTCCAAAGGTCTTTCCAAAGGATTTGCAGACCTGGTGTGTATGATAGGGGCTGGGTGATGCACAGGGAGAGGAACAGCTCGTTAAAATGGGATTTCAACCTCGCCAGCCCACCAGCTAACGTAGGAGACGCCTGGGATGCCAACAGCAAAATGTTGAGCAAGCCGGTATTTGTAAACATGTTAAACTAGAAAAATGCTGTTCTTCAGTTAAGGCCTGTTGCACATAAACAGGGACTTGGGCAAAACATGCTGAATTTTGTCCTTTGGGGGGAAAAAAACCCAACCAAACAACTCCAGAGCAAGGCTGGGCGCTGCCCTCCTTGCAGCCCTGGGTACCCGGAAGCTTTGAGATTGGGATGAATCCGTTCATAGCCATCAATCCTTGCACATCAAAAATCTCATTTATATCTGATTGGCTAGAGCAGGTTTGATAAGTGGATTCCTACCTCCCAACCCAGCAAAGCATTTTTCCCAAAATCTTTTCTTCTGCTACTTAAAATTGCCATTACTAGCAGAGGACCTGTAGGGAATATTATATATATATTTTTATATATATATTTTTATATATATATTTTAAAATATATATAGATATAAGGGGCTTTGGGGAGGATAAATGTGCATTTAAGTCCAAAGCTGTTTATTCTGCAGCCAGATTAAAGGGGACAAAGTGTGTTTTACATGATGCCTAAGTAAGGGAGCCTAACGCCCGTGATGCTCGTGGCGGTACGGGTGCAGGGGCTGCGGGGTCTCTGCCTCCCTCCCGTAACGCTTCTGTCCTTGTGTCCCACAGCCATGGCCAGGCTCCTCGTCACCTGCTGCCTGGTGACCCTGCTCCTCAGCACCTGGACCGACGTCGCCTTCTCCAAGAAGGGCAAAGGCAAACCCAGCGGAGGTGGCTGGGGCACGGGGAGCCACCGCCAGCCCAGCTACCCCCGCCAGCCTGGCTACCCCCAAAATCCCAGCTATCCCCATAATCCAGGGTACCCCCACAACCCCAGCTACCCCCACAACCCGGGGTATCCCCACAACCCCGGCTACCCCCACAACCCGGGGTGGGGCCAGGGTTACAACCCTGGAAGCTACCAAAAGCCATGGAAACCCCCCAAATCCAAGACCAACTTCAAGCATGTGGCTGGGGCGGCGGCGGCAGGCGCCGTGGTGGGAGGTTTGGGGGGCTACGCCATGGGACGCGTCATGTCGGGGATGCACTATCGCTTCGACAGCCCTGATGAGTACCGATGGTGGAACGAAAATGCGGCGCGTTACCCCAACCAGGTTTACTACCGGGATTACAGCAGCCCCGTCTCGCAGGACGTCTTCGTCGCCGACTGCTTTAACATCACGGTGACCGAATATAACATCGGACCTGCCGCCAAGAAGAACGTGTCGGAGGCTGGTGCGGCGGTGAACCAAACGGAGGTGGAGCTGGAGACCAAGGTGGTGACCAAGGTGATCCGGGAGATGTGCGTCCAGCAGTACCGCGAGTACCGCCTGGCCTCCGGCATCCGGCTGCACCTCGCCGACACCTCCCTCGCCACCCTCCTCCTCTTCTTCACCCTCTTCGCCATGCACTGATGCACCCCGGATCCCGTTGCTTCAAGATGTCACCCGTGTCTCCCCGGGGACCCCCTGACTGCCCCCGTTCGTGCTTGTGGTCGTCTTCGGTGAAGAGCCCTTGGGGCGCACAGGCACCGACACTCCCCGTCACCTCCCCGGAGGGTCTGGTTTAGGCAACTGGATGAAAATTTCCTTCTCCACCCCAAACACGTCCCCCGTCATGGCAGGACAGTGATGGAGCTGGATGCCCAAAAAATGGCCTTCACCACCTCCTCCTCCTCCTCCACAGGGCCACCCCAAGAGGGACCAGGCAGAGAGGAGCTCACCCGGTCCTCGGCATCCTTGCAGGAGCGTTTCTGAAAATCCTCTTTGCTAACAAGCAGGGTTTTACCTAATCCCCTTAGTCCTGCTGCCACCAAACCCCAGGGCACGCCGCTGCGTTGCGCCTGAGCACCTGTACACCCCGGAGGGGTTTTAGGAAGGTCCCATATGGGTTTTTTTTCAAGCAACAAGCTGCTGGATTGCAATTTTAACCCTTTAATCCTCAAAACCACTCTTCCTCCTGTACATACGGACCCAGCCGCTCCGCACCTCGCATGCTGCAAATGCCTCCTGCAGCAACACGCAAAAATAATTTTTTTTTTTTTTTTACCCCCCCCTCCTGAAGCCCCAGCCGGGTTTCGCTTGACCCCCCCCACCACTTTGCTTCCCGTTGAGCCTCGCTGTGTTTCTTAGCCTGTCTAAAGGCAAAAAGCGCTGCTGAATGCTGAAAAAACAACCCCAAAGCAGTAATGCTTGGTGCGTTATGGCCCGAGAAAAAGCTATTTTGGATGCGCTACCGGCAACAAGTCACGCTCACACGTCAGCACCTTGACCTAAAGGATGTTAAAATGCAGCAAAAAGGATGCTCGGGGGGATCAAGCACGTAGCAAGAGACTTAAATCAGCGAAATTGGATGGTTAAGGCAAACAGCATCAGGAAAACCAAGCCTGAGGGATGGGAGATGCTTAAAACCCCCCACTTTTTGTAAGTAATTAGTGGAAGCCGTGGGTGAAACTCTTGCTTCTCGTGTTTGGGTCGATGCTGGGTTGTACATCACCTGTAGCATCTGTAAAGTTGTGCTTGTTGAACCAGTCGCCCCGAGTTATACTTACTATTTCTCGTGTATTTTTTTTTATTTTGCAAGGCACTGAATGACACCGTCCTAAATGATTTTTCGCATCGGTGTAAGCTAAGTGAAGATATATATATATATATATTAAAAAAAAAAAAGAAAAAAGAAATCTTTCAGGTTATTCACCGGAAAAGCAGGGCTTTGAGGTAACCCGTACTTTGTGATACGCGAATGTTTTGTAAATGCGTAACGGTGCATGCACGAGATTTGCCGTTACGATACTTTTCTAAGTGTTCGACGTCTGGTACAAATTAAAACGGATAAAGCCAAGATGCACGTCAGCCTCCTTCGTGCAAATAGCTCCCCCCCGTCCCCGCAGCCCTGCAGACAGAAACGGCATTTTTCGCCCTGTCTGTCCCTGCCTCCCCAGCCTGTGGGCGCCTTTGTTCCCTTTCAGCACTAAATTTGGCCTAAACCCCCACAATTTCAGTTAACCTTTTCTCCTCCCTTGCTCCCACTAATGGTATTGCTACCATCCAACAAATATTTTCTAAGAAAGCCGATGTGCTGGTTGGGGCCGGGGATTTCTTTTCCCCGTAGGAAGCCAACACCCGTTTATACCTTGTATTTACTCCAGCTATTTTCTGTCTAATAAAAGAGTTTTTACATTTGCTGTTGCAGTGACGTTAAGCCCAACTTCACGCGAAGCCCCAAGCTCCACTTAATGCGGCCAGAAATCCAAATCTCCCCGGTACCTAAACCAGCATCACCGTTAGACGACTTAGATGATAGCAAGGGTTAAAAATGACAATTAAAAAGGGGGGAAAGTTTGGACCCTTCAGCCAAACGGGGCTTTAAGGCTCAACACCGAGTGTCCCAGCTGAAACCAGGACACCAAGCCTTGGACCTGTTTGGTTTGAGCCTACGCAGGATGGGATTTATTGTGCTGCAAACCCCCTTGCCCACAAGGATGCTAAAGAATTTAGTCTTTAAGCGGTGCTCCGGGCAAACCCCAAATGTGATGCTTTTGCATACTTTTGGCAGAAAAATAAAGAAAATACCGCTATTCAGCACTAAATAAATCATTATTCCTGCATGCAAGCAGCTTGCTCCCAAAGGGGAAACCCCAAGAGGTCCATAAGAGGGATCCAGAGCTCCCATAAGTGCTTGGAAAGAGCAAAAATAAAAGGGTTATTTTACTTAACATTGGCTACTGGGCATCACCGTGTTATCTCTGAGTATTGGCAAGTGGAGCAGCAAATGGGGAGTGGGGCAAAAAAAAAAAATAGATGGCAGGTAGAGCTATTACCAAAATGAGGAAAATAAAAATAAAATGTCAGGGGGGCCCTTCACATCTTCCCTGTGCAAGAGCAATTGAATAAAAGGTGAGGGAAAGGAAGATTTGGGGAATAAAAAGCCCCCGGGGAGGTTATTGGGTCTGTCCTAAGCATCCCTACAGTCGCTGCTCATCCCACACCGCATCCAACTGCTTAACACATCCCAAAAGTTCTCCATCCCCAGACTTTACCGGGACATTTATTTTGTCCTAAATACTCAAAACTGACTCGCTCAGGCTTTTCCTCACATCATTTAAAAAAGGGGGGCAAATAAATGCAAGACCCCCAAAGCACCCAGCTCTGCTGCCCTGCAGGGAGGCTCCACCGGTCCCCAGGCTACGGGGAGGACCCGGCTGATCAGGGCCACAGGGAGGTTTATGCGACCCTTCTTATGAATTCAGATTTTTTTCAAGGTAAAATGAGAGCGATTTCAAACTTCAAAGAGAAAGAGGTAGCAAGGAAGATAGGGTTGTTCAGCGACGGGCTTGGAGGACCTCGTGCCCTGCTCGCCCTTGCACCAGCGAGCTGCAGCCCAGTGCTGGGAGGGGAAAAAACCCAGCGAGGAAGGAAAACAACCCCCTCCAACAAAGAAAGAAAAATAAGCCTCAAAGAAGGCAAAAAAACCCTAAAACAGCACAGAAGGAAATCCCCCTCACAAAGAAGGAAAAAAAAAAAACCCAAGTAGGAAATTCCGCCCCTCCCGAAGGAAAAAAAAAACTAACAAAGAAGGACACACCGCCCCCCAAAAAGAGGAAAAATCCCCCCAAAGAAGGGGGGAAAAATACAAAAAGAAGGAAAAAGAAAAAGAAGGGGACACACACAACCCCCAGAAAGAGAAGGACCTTCCCCCCAAAAAAGAGGAAAAAACCCAAAAGGATGCCCCCCAAAAAAGAAGGGACCACCCCAAAAGGGAAAATATGCCTGAAAGAAGGGGTCCCCCCAAAACGGAAGGGAAAATGCACCCAAAAGAAGGGAGCCCCCCCAAACCCAAAGGGAAAATACACCCAAAAGAGGGGACCCCCCAAAAAAGGGAAAATAGGCCCCCAAAAGGGAAAAATGTGCCCAAAGCACCCCCCAAACCCCCCAAAAGAAGGGAACCCCCCTCTTTTCCGAGGCGAGCACATGGATATTGCCAGGAAGGGGCTGGCAGCGCCTGCGCGGCAAACACCACTGGGGAGGGTTTGACCTCAGCAAGGCAGCGATACAAAATGCTCATTTTTAGCCACCCCAAAATCCCCCAGCTTCCCTGCACTTCACCCCAAGCCGGGGGGGAACATCGACGTCAGCAGCGCTCAAATGGGCTCAGAAATCCCCGCCGCTTCCCATCTGCACGCACAGCACATGACTTTTTTAACCACGCATGGGGTCCCGCGGGGGTAACTGGATTTTTGGGGTGATTATCGGTGCCGTTTGCTCACTGCTGTGGGCTTGGGGGGGAACAGCGGAGCTTCCCCGGCTCCGGGAGCCCGTGAGCAGGACATGGGGACGCGGCCCAAGCCCTCACGGACAGTTGGGTCCAATAACCCTGCCACCCTCCTGCCCCCCTGTGGGGGTTTGACCCTGGCTGGACGCCAGGGGCCCCCCAAAGCCGCTCCATCACTCCCCTCTAACCGGACAGAGGAGAGAAAAGTAAATCAAAGGGCTCGTGGGTCGAGATAAGGACAGGGAGAGATCATTTTATCAGTTACCATCACGGGCAAAACAGACTCAACTTGAAAATAATTTATTATCAATCAAAATCAGAGAAGGAGAGGAGAAAAACTGCTAGATCTTAAAAACCTTCCCCCCACCCCTCCCTTCTTTCTGGGCTCAACTTCACTCCCAGTTTCTCTGCCTGCTCCCCCCAGCGGCGCAGGGGGACGGGGATGGGGGTTGGGGTCAGTCCATCACACGCTGTCTCTGCCGCTTCTTCTTCCTCGGGAGAGGACTCTGCCCCTGCTCACGCGTGGGGTCCCCCCCACGGCAGACAGTCCTCCATGGACTTCTCCAACGTGGGTCCTTCCCACGGGCTACAGTTCTTCACAAACTGCTCCAGCGTGGGTCCATAATTCGACGGGGTGCAGTCCCTCAGGAGCAGACTGCTCCAGCATTGGGTCCCCTGCAGGGTCACAAGTTCTGCCAGCAAACCTGCTTCGGCGTGGGGTTCTCCCCCCACGGGTCCGCAAAGGCTTCCAATGGGCTCCCCCCGGGGGCTACAGGTGGAGCTGGGCTCCCCCCGGGGGCTACAGGTGGAGCTGGGCTTCCACCATCGCTGATTGGCTTCGCCTTGGCCAGCAGCAGACACAGGGAAAACTTCTAGCAGGTTCTCACAGAAGCCCCCCCTGTAGCCCCCCCGCTACCAAGACCTTGCCACAGAAACCCAATACACCCCCAGGAATAGTCAGTTGAACCAGGGAAATTAATTGCTCTGTATTAATTAACTACATACTCCAAATCCTGCAGCACCAAGAGAGGATGGGTTTTACCCAGGCCTGATTTACCAGGCTGATCATAAATACACCCCAAAACACAAATGCAATCAAATTTGGGGGGGTTGGGGTTTTATACTCTCTGCCAAATCGCCCGCCCACAGCGCTTTGCATCCCTCATCTCCACAAAAAAGCATCCCCCATGCAGGCCGAGCAACCAAATGTATTTTTCTTGCCTGAAAAAAAAAAAAACCTGCAAAAAGGGGATTTTTTGGTGCACAGCTGGACAGTTTGCAAAGAGCTGGAGGAGAAAGTGTTTTATTTGGAGGCTTAAAATGCAAAGCAAGTGCCCAAAGCTCATCCAGGGGTGATTTTATCCACGCATCTGATGCGGTGTGGATTAGAGGAGCCGCATCGCTGGGTGAACAGCACCATCTCCCATCTGAGCCCCAGCCCCCAGGATCAACCCCGGGGATGGTTTTACAAGGCTGGATCTCCCAAAGAACCTTCCCAAGTTAAGCTGAGCTTTGCAGCCGGCGGCACCGGAGGCCAGCGCTCACTCGGTTGCCGTTTCAGAGCAAAACGCATGAAAACGCCTTGACTTTGCAATCACATCTCCGAGGGATCTCGGCATCTGGGGCTGCTCGAGCAGCCCTGCTCACCCCCCCCCAAACAGGCAACCCCAAAACTCCCCAGCACAAGGTGATTAACGAGGTCATTAAGAGCTTTTAAGGCCCTTCCTTGCAGCCCAGCGCTTTGGAAGGGCTGGAAATTAAACTGGGGGGGGGGGGGGAACATCGGAGTGCATTCCCATGCATTGCACACCGGTGGGAGGGAAAAAGCAAGAAAAAATTGGGAATGTGATGTAGAAATTGCAGGATCATCCCTGTGGTGATGAGCTCAGGCTGTAAATTAGGGCCTCGAGCAGAGGATGCTCGTGACAGGGCCTGGATGGGTCTGGCTACAAAATATATATGCTGGAAAAATTGCAAATTGGAGCCGTGGCCGGAGTTTCTGCTGGCCAGGCTGGAGAGGTGGGGCCTGTGCAAACTCATGAGGTTCAACAAGGCCAAGTGCAAGGTCCTGCCCCTGGGTCAGGGGAACCCCCGGTACCCACACAGGCTGGGGGAGAAAGGATGGGGAGCAGCCCTGCCCTGAGGGACTTGGGGGCACTGAGGGATGCAAAGCTGGCCATGAGCCGGCCATGGGCGCTGGCAGCCCAGAAGCCAACCCTGCCCTGGGCTGCATCAGGAGAAGCGTGGCCAGCGTGGAGGGAGGGGATTGTGCCCCTCTGCTCTGCTCTGGGGAGACCCCCCCTGGAGCCCTGCGTCCAGCTCGGGAGCCCTCGGCACAAGGAGGACGTGGAGCTGTTGGAGCGGGGCCAGGGGAGGGCTACTAAAATGCTCCGAGGGGCTACTAAAATACTCCGAGGGCTGGAGCCCCTCTGCTCTGGGGCCAGGCTGGGAGAGTTGGGGGTGTTCAGCCTGGAGAAGAGGAGGCTGCGGGCAGAGCTGAGTGCGGCCGGTCAGGGCTTCAAGGGGGCCCAGAGGAAAGGGGGGGACAAGCTTTTTAGCAGGGCCAGCTGGGACAGGACAAGGGGGGGCGGTTTTAAACTGAAGCAGGGCAGGTTTAGACTGGATCTAAGGAAGAAATTCTTTACAAGAGGGTGGTGAAAGCCTGGCAGGGGTTGCCCAGAGAGGGGGTGGAGGCCCCATCCCTGGGACCATTCCAGGCCAGGTTGGACGGGGCTGTGAGCAACCTGATGTGGTTCAAGGTGTCCCTGCTCCTGCAGGGGGGTTGGGCTGGGGGACCTCTAGGGGTCCCTTCCAACCCAAAACATTCCATGATTCTATGATATTGCTTATTTTAAACAAGCATATTTAAAAAAGCCCCAACCCCTCAGTGCATTATAGGAATAGATGGATTTGTTCCACCTAAAACCACGTCCCCTAAGCAGAGGGTGAGACCACGGCGATTCTGACAGCCGTAAGAACACATCCTGGGGTCACCTGCTCCAAAACACTATTAAATCCCACAGGAGCCAAATGACTCCTGTAAAATTTCAGCAAGTGTTGTAAAAGAACCCAGAAAACCAACATACACCAGCCAGGGCTCCTTCCACCCTCGATAAAGGCAAGACCCGACTCAACCTCTCTCCTGGAGAGAGAAGGATATTCATACCCCCCAAGACCTCACAAATTCCAAGGAAAATGACCCATTCACAGAAATCCAGGCTCAAAAATACTTCGGCGAGGGCCTTACCTGCTGGAGGGTGGCAATCGAAGCTGCCCACTGGTTTCTTGGAGATCCTCAATATTTCACTTGGTGCCCCTTTATTGGCTTTGCTCACAGCAATGGTTGAGCTGCTGCAGCTAAACCAGGTTTTAGGGAAGGTTTAAACCACCCAAGACAGGGTCTAGGGAGGGAAACACCATTACTAGAGGGAAAAGCACCCCTCACCGCTCCTTTTAAGCTCTTCCCAGGGAGGATTTGCAGCCTCTCTGCTAAACACAAAGCACCTGAGGGAGGGTCAGGCCCACAGCTGGGGTTTTTTTGGGCTGGGGACGCTAAAGGTTGGGATGTGGTTGCCCCTATCAAAGCCAAAGAGATGGGACAGGACGGGGGAGTTTGTCCCCGGGCATCGCGCTCCCCCTCCCCGCAGCATCCCTCGAAGATGCGGCTCTTCCTCAGGTGGCGACCGGTGCTGAACACGCTAGATTTGGTTAAAAAAAGAGAGGATGTCTCAAGGCCAAACTTTATTGCAAGGTGGAGGGGTCTGTTTTCAAGCCCTGCATCCCCCCGCCCCCCCCATCCCAAGTCCCAGCGCTCTTTTGGAGGGAAAGGAGCGTTTTGGGGTAAATCCGTGTAATGAGAAACCAGAGCTGAGCGCTGGCGGGGCTGATCCCGCATCTCTCCGGGCGCAAATATCCACACGTCCTTGCAGGGCTGGACTTGCTCACGTACGTGCTCTTGCGGATGGGGGTGTGCAGGATCCGTCCGGCTCCCGGCTGGCCCCCGAAGCACGGGGGTGGCTGCCCAGCTCTGGCTGCCGGCACAGGGTCCCGTCGTGCCGGCGGGGGGAAACTGAGGCAGCGGCTGAGCATCAATTCCACCTCCCCAAGCCACATCTAATCTCCCAGGAAAGTCATTCACTAAGAAATCCCGGCGGGCTCGGCTGGCCGGGGGTCACCCGGGGTCCCCTCCCCGTGCTCAGCGCTGCAGCCCGTGGCTGACGAAGCAGACGGTGGGTGCCAGCAGCAGAGCGGGGCTGATGCCACCGCGCCGGACCCCGGGGGCTCGGCTGGGGGGTCCCCTCTTGGCACCCACCTCCGGCCAACTCGGGGCGTGAAAGCCCCCCACCGGCGGGGGCTGCCGGGCTGCCAGGATGCCGTGACCCAGGCGGGACGGTCGCGGGCGCCCCAAAAGCCCCATGCCGTACCCCGCGGCAGCACCGGCTGCAATGGCCCCGGCCACCTTAGAGCCACGGCCAGGGGTGCCCCCGCTGCGGGAGATGGCCCGAAAGCCCCCGCGCAGCCCCCCACCGCCACCGCCACCGCCGCCGCCTCGCCCACCGGCTCGTCCACCGGCACCGCGGCGGCCGCCGGCAACGTCGCTGAAGAGGGCGAGCAGCAGCATCGCCACCCAGCACCAGGCATCACGGGGCCTCATCCTGCCCGACCTGCGAAAGGGGCACAAGGAGGGACGGTGAGCGCAGGGATCCCGGCTCCGTGCGCTGCGTGGTTTGCCTTAGGCTGGGGCCAACCTACATTTAATATAGTTAATTTAATGTATTTAATATCATGAATGTATTATTGTACATATTTACCATATTCTATATATTTTGTAAATACAGAGGGTGGGCACCGTGGTGCAAATGCTCCCGACTTCCCGAGCAAAGCTGCACCTTCATTTTTCCACCCCGCCGCAAAGCACCGGAGCATCATGACGTGACACCCCCCCACCCCGGCCCCCACCCCGCGACCCCTCCAGCCGGCGGCTGAGCAAACAGGCTCATTGTACCGAAGCTGCTGAGCCATCGCGGCCCCAAAATCGTCCCCGAAATAACAGGAGCCGTGTTGACAAAAGCCTTTTGAAAAAGCAGAGCCCGCCTGGCCGGCCGCCCCGGCCACAGCTTCCCTGCGTCAGCGTTTCCCTCCCGCGGCCCCCGCTAGAAGGTGCCAGGCCTGACACCCCCCCCCCTTCAAAACCCAGTGCTTTGGAAAAAAAAAAAAAAAAAAAATAGGGCTTGATTAATTTAATTTGCCTTGTTTCGCTGCCCCGCTCCTCCAACTAATGGGGTTTAATTTAAGGAAAGCCTGGAGATGCGCGTGTCCCCCTTCCAGCTGTTTGCAGCTGCGTTGCCACCGCTGAAAACGCCGCAAACCCTATAAAAATTAAGACGCGGGGGTTTTTTCCTTCCTATTTTCCCCTCTCCTTTATTTCCCCTGCATTACCCAAGCTTATGGATCCCAACCCAGGGAAAACCCCGGTGCAGAAGCGGCCGGGAAAGCTGCGGTGCCTCTCCGGGCTGCGCTCCCCATCCCACCCTCCAGCTCAGGAGCGTGCCAAAGCCCACCACGTTTCACCTTGCTGTCCACCCAATTCCTTCCCTTTTTATCCCTCAGCTCCGCGCCAAGGATGCCGCCCTTACCTGTGCACCCGGGGCCGCGCTGGCAACGGTTCCTCCCGTCTGCGTCCGCTGGGCTCGACTCGCATCCCACTTTTCCCGGCGGGTAAAGCTTGGATAAGCGGAGCCAACGTCACTCGTATCCCCCTCCTGCGCGGGGAGGGATAAATGGGCTCCAATGGGCTGGGTAACGCAGGGCCAGCAGCGCCCAAAGCGGGGCTGGGGCGACCTTGGGGATGTGGAGAGCTCAGCCTGGAGGAGGCCAAAACCCACGAACGTATCGGGTTTAAAACGGCGATGGGTTTAAAACCAGGCTGAGCAAGGCAGAGGTTTTCTTCTAGAGGTGAGTTTTACCTTCTGGGAGGGAAACAGCCAGCGGATGGAGCCCCGCCAACCATGCTGCCTGGGGAGAAATACTCTCCAAGGGCTGGATCAACCCTCCAAGAGCCCCCCAAATCCTCCAGCCATTCGGCTGCGGGTCTCCAAAACTGCGGGGCGGGAGCGTTTCTCCTTGGGAAACTTCTCGGCCAGGATTCAGGCAGGTTTCGCTCTTCTCCCTCGTCGCCCCCAGCCTGCGCGGAGCACATTGCAGCGGCATTTCTAGCCGCAAAGGGCTTTATTTTCAACAAACCAGGCTCGAACTCGGGAGGTTTCCATTCTATATTAGGTTGCTACATACTTTGTTTTCTTGTTAATCAACAAAGCAACGCCACCGTCATCCTTCAAACACATAAAAAGCTTTTCCCGCTGTACAGTTCTGTCCCTAACACGTGTTAAAGGTGGAAAAGGTACCATCAAAATAAAACCAAAATTACAAAGATACGTTGCAAAAACTCACGGGAGGGGGAAAGTCAGAGGTTTAGTTCACATCGAGGTATAAAATTGCTATTGCTGGTTTAGCCCGGGAGGAAGGAGGGGTTTTTTTTCCAGGTGTGATGGTGATAATGGAGCCGGTCCCGGTCCCCGTTTCACCGGGACGATGCTCCGGCACCGCTGCAAAACCAATTTGCAAAATAAACCCCTCTTTATTTCTGCCTCTCCCTCCTCCTCCCGTCCCCCCCCCCCAGCTTTCCGTACAGCATCCCTCAAGAGATGCTCAGCACCGTAAACGATTCCTGCGAACGCTATTTGGCATCTTGCGGCTACCAGAGAGGTCTGACCTCATGGTCTTTTCTTTTTTTTTTTTTTTTTTTTTTTAAAAATCCCTAAAATTAGTGCAAATTAGAAATGGGGGAAGGAGGGAGTTACACGACCAGATGCAGGTTAAGGGAACGCGCCGGAAAAATTCCCTGTGAATCCAACCGTCAGTCCCCAGGTTTGCTTTTAGCAGCAAAAATGTTAAACCCCTCCCAGTTCTCAGTGGACCCTTAGCGATTTACAAAAGCTTCCCGTCACCTGCGAATTATTGCAATAGAAATGTGCTTTTTTTTTTTTTTTAAAAAAAAAGAGGAATTATTTGTGCTCTCTTGCCACTGAGCAGTGGGTCCTTTGCCGGGAGCCACGCGCGGGCACCGCTGCAGCGAGCATCTTCAAACTCAGCCCCAATTCTTGCTGTCGAACGCTTGTGGCCCTTGCTTGGCCTTGTCCTTGGTGGCTTCGCCCTGCTCATGGATTTCCTCTTTTTTTTTTTTCCCCGTTATTTCCAGGGATTTGAGGTTTTGGCTGAAGCTGCCACCGGCCAGAGCCTTGCTGGGAAAAAACCCCATTTGCAGAGGAGGAACCCCCCGAGGGTGCTGCGCAGATGAAGGCACGGGAGGAGGGGTTGGCTCAGAGCCGGAGGGATCTGGGCGGACACCGGGAGCGCTCCGGGAGCGACGGGGGTTTGAGATTGGGTACGGTATATCCTGCAGGCTAACGGCTCTTCGTGCGAGAGCAACCCGGAGCCAGGGCGCCGGCGAAGAGTTTCACATCGCTGTCGGACCTTCGGAAATCTCCTCCAGCCTTTGCTCGATCATCAGCCGGAGGATGGAGTACCTGGAGAGGCGGAGGACAAGGAAAGAAGGATTTTTGCAGCATCAAGCTGGGCTTTTAACCCAAATCGCCAAGAAAACCCAGGAATAATGCAAAACTCATGCATGCATGAGGGACGCAAGGCTGTGCAAATGAATTTTCGGCACCGAAATAACCCCCCGACAACGTCCTTAACTCTCAGCATCCCCCCTCGATGGCACCGAGCCCAGCGTACTTGTGCATTAGCTTCTTCACTTCGCGATCCTCCTCTTCCTCCAGCTTCTGGATGAAGCTCCTGAGGACGGGCATCTCGAATTTGATGTACTGAGCAACCTGGGTGGGAGAGAAAAGCCAAGGCGGGCGATGAAGAGGGCAAGGCACCATCCCTGCGAGGCTGAAGGCGACCTCGCAGCATCCTCTCCCTAGGTTGAACCAGGGAAAATCAAGGGCCCCCCCTACAAATTTTGGAACAAACCCGAAAAGAAACCACATTTCCTCTGCATGGCACAGACATCAGCTTGCGAAAGCGAGAAAAAAAACTCCACCTAAAGTTTATTTTGTTTTACCCACTGGCTGCAAGACTTGGCGCCTTCGTACGGCGAGCCCTGCGCATCCCCAACGTGTCACTGAGCGCTCTTTAGGCCCAAAGATACCCAAAAACCATCTCATCCATGCTCTGATTTAAGAGCGGAGCAGCGCCGGGGTAGGAGGGAGCCGGCAGATGGCATAAACGAGCCGTTCCCCACCCGCTGCGCTTTCCCCGGCCGGAAAAAAAAAAAAATTAATTACGCCAAAGGATGTGCAGCAATTGCTCTTCTGCGATCAGCTTTGGGAGGGCAAAACAGGGCTGGGGGCCTCTGCTCTCGGTTGCAGGTTAAAGATGCTCTTTAAGCACAGAAAATCTTTTTTCCCCACTAAATGGGGAGTTTTCACGGGGAGATGCAGGAGCGAAGCAAAGCAATTCCTGCATCCCCAGCGCTGAGACGTGTCGTCCCCCCCCAGTTTTCCTCCATCCCAAGGCCATCCAGCAAACTCACGTCGTAGGTGACTTCTTCCACCTGGTCCTTCTCCATGAGGAAGACCTTGGAGACCTGCTCGCAGGGGCCCTGCAGGATGCGGGCGATCAGGGGGTAATCGCTGGCTCGCAGCTTCTGCTTCTCTGCAACGCCAAAAGCACCGGCGTTCGGCCCGGCGGACGACCCACCGGCTGTGCCAGGGAACTGGAGGGGGGCTGGGGGGGTTGCAGACCTACCTCCGCTGGTGTGGACAATGTACAGCGCAAACTCTTCCGCCGAGTTCTCAATCTGAACGGATACATAAATCACTGTTAAAGGTCCATGGTTCTGTCCTAGGCTTTCCCAGCAATTAAAAAAAATATCCCGTTATTTCGCTCCGCCGTCAAGTTTTATAGCCATGGGATATAAATTTCCCGGGCAGAGCAACGCCGGAGCGCGGGGCGGGGATATCTAACGTACCTTGAATTTATTGAGCAGCAGTTTGAGGACCTGGGGGGTCGTCATCGTGCTGTTTATCCGGACGTTGGTGACGGAGCCGTACGCCGGCGTGAACACGGACGTCTACGGGGGTGCAAAGTCCAGTCAAACCCCGCCCTGGATTTCCCCATTGGTCTGTCAGGAGAGGTTTTGGGGAGCCGGCGAGGTTCAGGGCTCACCTTATGGTTGTAGAAGTGCCCGTTGATGGAGAAGCGGTGACGGCGGATGCGCCGCTGCTCGCTGGGGGTGCGGGCGCTGCCCCGGCGCCGTACGCCCACGTCGCTCCGCGTCCGCATCAGCTGCGGCGTCTCCTCCGGCTGCAGTTTGGTGGCTGGAGAAGACCCAGTGGGAGGATGGGGCTGAGGGCTGGGGGCAAGCGAGAACCCCCCGGGGTCCTACCCCAGCATCTCCCTGCTGGGAGCTCCTGGGAGCCCCCCGCCATGGATGCAAAAGTCCCCATCCCAGGAACGCGGCCCGACAAACTTCCCAGGCCAGATTTAACCCACCAGTTTAAACCACAGCAGCTACTGGTTTATTCTCTCCCAGCTCCTGAAGGAGGCTATTAATTCAGAATTAACTGCGTAAATCCAGGCTGCTACCTGGATAAAGCCTCTTCTCCTGGGGACTCGAGCATCTTTACTCGCTTGTTCATAATTTAACTCCTTTTTTTTTTTTCTCCTCCTTTCCTTTAATGAGAACAGGCAAACGAGGCCAGCGCTTCAGATCTCGGCGTGAAAACTGGCCTGGGTCCAGGTTATTATAAACTATCTCTTCATCCATTTTTAATGAACCTCTCAGGCTCAGGCTTGGGTGTTTTAATTCAAAGCATGGCAGCAGCAAGGAAAACCTCCGGTGCGCGCTGCTCCAGATGCACGCCACGGGCCCCGGTGACTAAGCACTCACGAGGAGCTGGGCACGCACGTTGTGCACTGATTTTTATAGGCTTTGGGAGAAAAATATAATAAAAGATTTCTTTCTTATGCGCTGGCAGAGGATTAACATCATATGGCTGGCTGACATAGCTGCTGGGTTATTCCCGTGGTGCGACGCGTTGCGGATATCGCCCCGGCAAGCTTTAATTAAGGGGGGGGGGGGGCTGGGGAAGAGTCATGCATGGGGAGATCAAAAAGAGAAAGGGAAAAAGCTGGAGGCTCAAGGATGGGCCAAAGGGTTTCATGGATCCATGAGTTTTGCAAGTGCCCAGCTCGTCCCCAAGCCGGAGAGTGGAAGAGCGTCCCGAAGGTGAAAGGATTAGCTGGTTCCTCTCTGCCTCTGGGGTGTATTTCCATAAACCACCCCCCCCCCAAAAAAAAAAAAAGGCAGGAACATCTGCAAAATGCCCCGAACTAATGAGAAAAAAATGGATAAAGCAAGTTTTTCCCAGTGGAAATTGCCAGTGGGCCAGCTCCTGTCCCCTTCATCGCTGCCTCAAAACCAAGGGGTTAACGGAGAGCCGGGCGGACGAGCTCTTCCCCCTCGCTACAGAGGAAAAACCAGGGAGGGGGGGAAAAAAAATCTCTGCAGAAATGTTGACTTCCCCATGGTAACGGCACTTCCCACCAGCGCTCATTCTTCTTCCCTAAAAGCGGAGCCGCTGGGAAGGGGAAGCGCCGACATCCTTTTCCCTACGATCCCACCAGGCGCTGTGCTCATTTCTTTCCAAGCTCCTCCTCACCACATCCCCCCCCCCCCGTGGCCCATTCCTGGAGCAAAAGCCCTTAGGAAGGGTTTGGGGCCACTGGGGTGAATATTTGCTTGTTGCAATTAAATAAATTCATTATTAGGTGCATCGGGAATGGCTTTAAGTGACCTGGAGCAAGATGGGGCCCCTGATTTCTAAAGGAAAAAAAACCCCTCCTGTTTTGTATTTGCTGAACTCAAACTGGAGCCTAAGGCGGCTGCTCCCAACCGTGCGGCCAAATCCAACGGGATCAGAGCCCGGCTCACCTGCGCCGCTCCCGGGAGCCTCCGCGTTGGGCACGGCCTCAGCATCCGTCACCTGGATGTCTGGCAAGGTGCTGGGCTTCAGCACGGACCTGGCAATCAAAGATAAAAAAATACGATGGGTGCCCCGTTAGCGCGCGGCTGCAGCGGGAACGGGAACCAGGAGAATTCCCCCGCCGAGCCCCCGCCTTGCTACTTCCAGGATGGGAAGCAGCCCCGTCCTCCCTGCGGATTTGGCAGACAACCATCCCTGTAGGGGCGCAGCACAGGCTAGTTGCAACATAAATCCTGAATCTCAGCCTGTCCCGCTCCCAAAAAACCCTTTGGAGGCCTTATCCCAGCTGCCCTCTTCCCAGGAGGGGGTGCTGAAGCCTTTTTGCAAGCTCCAGCGCTCAACCTGCCCCAGCAAAGCTCACCCCCCCCCCTTTTTTCCTCTTTTTTCCTCTTTTTTCCCCTCTGTCCCAGGGGAATTACTTAGGCCCAGAGCAACATCCGTCATTAAGCTTGCATTAAAGTTAAAAACCAGGCTGGGTTTGGAAGGATCTTCCTGCAGGCAAAGGGGTCTTTGCAAAAAGGGGGGACTGTAAATGAGGGGGGGACACTTGCAAAAGGGGGGGGGGTCTTTGCAGAAAGGGAGGGTGTTGCAAAAAGGGGGGGTTGCAAAAGGGGGAGTGTTTGCAAAAGGGGGAGTCTTTGCAAAAAAGAGGGGGTTGCAAAAAGGGGCATCTTTGCAAAAGTGGGGTCTTTGCAAAAAAAGTACCGGTTACAAAAGGGGGAGTCTTATCTGCAAAAGGGGGGATCTGCAAAAAGGGAGGGTTTTGTAAAAGGGGGGTTGCAAAAGGGGGGGTGTCTTTGCAGAAAGGGAGGGTTTGCAAAAAGGGGAGTCTTTGCAAAAGAGGGGATCTGAAAAAAGGGGGGGATCTGCAAAAAGGGGGGGATCTACAAAAGTGGGGTCTTTGCAAAAGGGGGAGTCTTTGCAAAAGGAGGGGATCTGCATAAGGGAGGGATCTGCATAAAGGGGGGGTGTCTTTGCAGAAAGGGAGGGTTTTGCAAACTCCCCTTTTTGC